>RJWM01039006.1:0-16391 GCA_004363535.1 Dasyprocta punctata | reverse complement strand
AAAACCTTTACATATTTATGAAGGTGAGAAATGGATGAGTTTCAATTAATAAGAAAGAAATAGAAAGTTGTATGTTGTTTCCAAGTACACAAATTGCAGCATTTTCAGTGCTAAGTAAGTGAGATAAAATTGATGTGAGAGGGTTCAGATATTTATGTTAGTATTTCTTTGAGAAAGGCTCTCCAAGTCAGGCTTGACCTGAACTCTTGCCTGAGCACCTTTCCCTGAGATACTCAACTGATCAATGGACTCTCCTAAGAGCCCAAAGTTCCCTGATAGAGATGAGACTCCTAAAGCCCTGGCTTGTGGGTTTGACATTGTGTTTAATGACCTGTTATAACATGACAGAAGGCAAAGTTCACCTACTGCCTTTAGAATAGCTGTCTTTGGTAAATAATACAAGTGAGGTTGATTTTTTTTCTATGGCATTTAAAATGGAATTATGAATTATGCTAAATTTGTGATTTATATACTGCTCTTGGTGCTAAGATAATTCATTTGGTATATGATTACAGTGGTTATCTAAAACTCTGCTTCAACTATTAAATGCAATCACTCATCTAAATATGATCATGGTAATTTTTTATTTTATTTTATTTTAGGGATAATAAAACCAAGCAAAATAAAACAGAATAAAGCCAATCAAAACAAGACAGTATAAGTGACACACGATTTCAAATCAAGGTAATAGGAAATCAACAATGGTTGCTATAATGCCTTTTGTTGTCTCCAAAATAACTGCCCATAACTTCAGACATAGTAAAATCAAATAAAACAGAAACAGAATAGAACCAATAAAAGCAAAACAATTAATACAATGCAGGGCTTCAAAACAAGACAATAGTAAATCCAAAATGGCTACCATAATGTATCTTGTTATCTTCAAAATAGATGCCTGTGCCATCAGATACAAAAAAATCAAACAAGATAAAACAAAATAAAACCCAACCAAACAAAACAATGAGAATGATACAGGATTTTGAAACAAGATAAATGGGAATTAACAATGACCATCACCTTTAGAAGGAGATCCCTCATGTATACTAGACTGCATGCTGTTATCCTCTGAATAGATGATCAGACTACTGGCTTTAGGCCTGCAAAGTCAGTGAAACACTAAACACTAATAGCATTAAATTGTATTTTACCTCATTAGCTATCATCACAGCCTGTGCTTCTCTGGATCAGTTGGTCATTTATGGGGGTTTGGGGGAGGAACATTGACTCCTCTCGTCTTCTGTCCGTGCACCAGAAGGGGCTGGTGTCTGCCCCCCCACCCCCGGTCAGCTTGCACATGGTGCCGACTCACAGGAGGTCTTAGCTTCTTGTTGACTTGTTGCTTTCCTCCCCTGGAGTCCACAAATGGTGCAGGCTCACAGGAGAGGGCTGGCATCTGGCTCTCCCCCAGTCTGTACCCCGATGGAACTGACTCACAGGAAGTCTTAGTTCCTTGTTGACTTCTTGCTCTCCTTGATGACATTAATTTTCATTTTTTATGTTAACACAAGAGCAAAATTGTCAGTTGTGTAAATAGCATTCCAAAATTGTATTCAAAGTAAATCCTCATTTAATATGTGTTATTATCCCTTAAACACATTGTTAGATTTACTTAGTAACATAAACCTTGTTTTGGAGCTATAAATTTTATTTCTTATGTCTTCATATGACTTTGGTGTGTGGGTTATGTGGCTTCATTACCAAGCTTAAACATGCTTCTCTTTCTCTGGTCTCTAAAAGTGGTCACTTCTCATTGAAGTATCTGGAAGAATTCATTACTGATTTCTGATCCTGGCAAATTTTTAACAGAAAGGATTAATTATCTACTCTATTTCTGTAACAGATATAACTTTCTTTACAGTTTTTTTCTATCTCGTTTTAGTTTTCCTTATTTGAAGAAATTTGTCTATTTCATCTACCTCTCAAATTCATTGGTCACCTTTACTTTAATTATAAAATTTATATCCTTAAAATAGTTATGCAAGATATGGAATAAAAATAATGCACATATATTTTTCAGAGAGGAATACTCTTTATAAAATAAGAAAGAAAAACTCAAAAGCTCTAAGTTATGATTTAAAGAAAATATCAACAGAAAGGTGAAAAATTAAACTAAATTTTTTTTGATCTTGCATAAGCTGCTGCATATAAGAACAGTTTGTGCTTTCATTGCTTGATTGTTCATTTTTATGCCTATATTTTGTAATCTGAACAACTACTTTGAAGATAATAGTATGCAATGTATTAACCAGTGTTTATATTCTATTATTTTGCTTTGAAATTCTGCATCATCGTTTTTATTCTTTTTTGGTTTTTGAAATAAAAAAGTGTTCCCTTTTACAAAAGAGAAAAGAAGGAAAAAGTGGAGAGAAAGCTTTTTTAAATAAGGAGAGAAAGAGAGGCTGAAGAGAGGGATGGGAGGGAAATGAAGAATAAAAGAAAAGATGTATCATGTAATATATCTGGTACAAATTCCCTATGATGAATGTATCATTATGTATATCTAAAATGCACTAATAAAATTAATTTTAAAAAATGTTTCCTTCAAAAGATAACATTTTTTCAATAAGTTTCTTAAATATAAACTCATATGAATCTAACAATGGATTTTTTTCTTCTTTGCTTTATGATTTCATATTTACAGTTTTTCATAATCCTATCTTTGGCTAAGAAACAATTACAGTTTGAGTTTTTCCTCATGAGAGGAAGTAAGCCAATTGGCACAGTGCTATTATGTTTAGGGTGAAGCTACATATCCAAGAACTTCCTTCTCCTATATTACTGAGTTGGAGGTGTCCAGAAGAGGAATTTGCATGAAATTTTGAAGGTAGAAGTGAAGGTGTGACCATTACTCTTGGAAGGTTATGAGGGGTTTATATGTTCAAGACAGAGGCTGAGTGCATTGTTTATTTGTCCTCATTTTTGTTCTACCTCCAAAGTAGCATGAATGTTTACTGCAGGCTTTTTCATGATAGCTGCAACAGGAAACAAGTGAACATCTGTCAACACAGGTGAATCTAAAAATAAATATGTATGCTATATTCATACAATGGCTTACTGTAAAGAATTTAGAAAGAATAATGTACTAGTACAAAATGGATAGGTCTTATAAATACTGTGTTGCATGAAAAAGAGATGAGAGAAAGTAGACCATATTCTTCTTTTTATATTGATCTGTAGAAAAAACAGTAATCAGTATTTATTTGGACCTTGAAATGTGGTTAAGACTGACTGAGGAGAGGCATAGGAAAATTTGAGGGGGATGATAACATTTCTATATCATAGTAGTAATCATATATATATGTTAAAATTTTATAAACTTCATTTTTATAATGTCTTATTCCATGTGAATTTTATATAAATAAACAAAATCAGTGCTTCCAACAAAACAGAAAATAATCATATGATCATCCTAGTAGATGCAAGAATATATTATAAAACTCAAAGTCCATTTATAAAAATATTAAATGATCATGAATAAAAGGAATGTCTTTCATTTTATTTTAACAGTCTCTAGGGCTGGGAGTACAACTCAGTGGTAAAGTGTTTGCCTAGTATGGGAAATATTTAATCACCAATATTGTAAACAAAGAAAATAGAAACGTTCATAATAATTTATACCTTACACAGTGGTTAATCATTTTACATAATCCAGAATTTTCTTAGCCGCAATAATTATTTTAAATGATATTTCAAGGTATTTGTAGGGATATATTTGAAAATACAGATGATTTTTTATTGTCAATAGGTGCATAGTTTACAAGTTAGAATGCTGTAAGCATTTAGTCAAATATCCATTCTGGAAAAGGAATCTATTATTATTTCATAATAGTTTTATTGCTGCACTGCTGTGCTTCTGTCCTGTGCCATAAATCCATGTCTTCATATGATCTTTTGGAGCCAAGTTTCTTTACCCTCAGTAAATTTAACTATCCTGAGTCACTTGGAATCACCAAAACTATCTATCATTACTCTCCTGGAAAATATTGCATAGGAGGGAGATATTAACCACCGAAAAGGCAAGAAAAAACACATTAAAACAGGAAAGGAAAAAACAAAGTGCTCATTTTTCAGACACTGTGACAGTTTATATCTAGCTTTTCCCAACTAATCTATACCTAATCTGTTATAATTAAAGGAGTTTATCAACCATGTATATATATGGTTGATTCGTGTCCTTGATGAATACATCATATATATACATATATATATTTATGTATATCTCAATTGCTAGTGTATCATCATTTATGTTCAAGAAACATTTTAGTACCAATTGTGTGTCTAATGTTGTACTACATTTTTAGAAGTTAGTAGAAAAGTCTGTCTCCCCAACAGATTTAATTCTGAAAGTTCAAACCAGTTCTCTTGCAGGGTCAAGATCTTCAGACAGACATGAATGTCACTTAATCCTTGGATATAAACAGTTTATTGAGGAACTCCAGTAGCTTTCAGGGTAAGCATTGTCTGAAATGGGGTTGCATTGTTCTTATTAAGGGACTGGGTACATTAAAAGAATGGGAGGATGCATAAGAGAGTTGTAATACAATGTTATCTTCTAACCTTTAGTAGGGCACAAAGGCTGCTTTTTTGTCCTGGTACGTATGTTCTATTTTCATTTTGGATAAAATATTCACATTTTAACTACTGAAATATAAGTATTACAGAGAATATTTTTTAAAAGGTAGTCTTGCTGGATGTGACATGTAACAACACTTCTGAGAAAAAAGAATTTATCCTGCCATGAATAATAGGACAGTGATGACAGTGTCATTCCATACTTTTCTGTTTCTTGTCTTCTCTTACTTTCAGGGAATTGCCTCCATTACACATTATAGTCATGATGTTTTATGATTTTTTAATTCAAAATGAACCTATAAGTAATCTGTTTAGATATATCTTTTGAAAAAATAAAGATATAAAATTAAATAACCAACACATAATAAGAAAGGAGAGACGATTTCATACAACCTTAAATGTTCAATAGAAACTTCAGGTGGTGTGTCTCTTACATAAAGTCCAAAGAGTGCCATAATTTCAACATTGATTTTTTTAAATCAGTCTATTTATTTTGCCTCTAATATACTCTTTTAAGGGCTACCCTCATCATCAGACTAGTTTTTTCCTTATTTTAATTACTTTTGACCTGCAACTTCTTGCTCAATCTACCCCACATCTCCAAACTGGTACAATGTGTGTGCCTCCCTCGTACATTCACAGTTTTGTTCTTATTCCCTCATTGCATAACATCACATCAAATATTCTACTATTCATGAATATCATTGGCCTCCTTAATACCTCTCAGTCAACAGGTTTTAAAGATATATTAAATATCTTCTTTATTCCAGAAAATTTAGCTTTAGAAATTATGTGGCTTCAGAAAAATTTGACTCTATAACTCTCTGAATTTGTGATATGGTTAGAAAATAAAGAACTACATTCTAGATGGCATGTCTATTGGTTTCACTAAAGCTGATAAGCATCTTTATTTTCATTGAACTGGAAACCAGAGTTCATTAGACTAGACACTAATCTTAGAAAAACATTATTTACTCATATATTATTTGCATTGATTCATCTATTTACTTCAGCACTAATCAGGTAGTCTTTAATGACATTAAGAAAGGGTATATTTTTCAGATCATTCACTGATTTTGATTAAAGGAAGCTATTAGTACAATGGAATAATTTATATTTTTCTTCATTTATGTTTCTTTTAAACTTTTAAAAGCATGTTAACTTTAAAAGATAAGCCCTATAAAGATTGCTGACATTTTAGAATCGCCTTGGAATCTCTAACTAACATGAAAGCACTTGGAACACAGTAAATGTTTAATCAATCTTTGATCATCCTGTTGTTCAGTGAGAGGCCTATTTCAGCCTGGGAAATGGACTACATGACAGCAAAAGAAAAACAAACTAGACATAGCCAGATCCAGGCAGACTGACCAAATTCAGTCATTTTATCTTGTTAACATCTCACACTTATGGCATGAACTCAAACAGAGTATATATCGCATATTAAATCTCGAACACACATGGTCATCGATCCACAATAAAAAACAAATTGACCTGTCTGAGAAAAAGTTATGCATAACATTGTTAGTTATGTTCTGTTTTTATTTTCTTTCTGCTGACAGAAATAGCTTAGTAGTAGCCCTATTATGACTTTCCACCAGTCGTTATGTCATTTCTAAATGGGACCAGCCTAACTCCAGCTTCATTCATCCTAAATGGCATCCCTGGTCTGGAGGACGTTCACTTGTGGATCTCACTTCCCCTGTGCACCATGTACAGCATTGCTCTTACAGGGAACTTCGGGCTTATGTACCTCATCTACACGGAAGAGTCCTTACACAGACCTATGTACATCTTCCTGGCCCTTCTTTCCTTCACAGATGTGCTCATGTGCACCAGCACTCTTCCCAACACTCTCTGTATACTCTGGTTCAACCTCAAGGTAATTGATTTTAAAGCCTGCCTAGTGCAGATGTTCTCTGTACACACTTTCACAGGGATGGAGTCTGGGGTGCTCATGCTCATGGCCCTGGACCGCTATGTGGCCATCTGCTATCCCCTGCGCTATGCAACCATCCTCACTAATGTGGTCATTGCTAAGGCCGGTCTCCTCACTTTTCTCAGGGGTGTGATTCTTGTCATCCCTTTCACTTTCCTCACCAAGCGCCTGCCATATTGCAGGGGCAATATCATCCCCCACACCTACTGTGACCACATGTCTGTTGCCAAGATATCCTGTGGGAATGTTCGGGTCAATGCCATCTATGGTTTGATGGTTGCCCTCCTGATTGGGGGCTTTGACATCCTGTGCATCACGATCTCCTACACTATGATTCTTCGGGCAGTCGTGAAATTATCATCAGCAGATGCTCGACAGAAAGCCTTCAGCACCTGCACCGCTCACATCTGTGCCATTGTCATCACCTATGTCCCAGCCTTCTTTACCTTCTTCACACACCGCTTTGGGGGACACACTATTCCTTCCCATATACACATCATTATGGCTAATCTCTATCTACTCATGCCTCCCACAATGAACCCTATTGTGTATGGGGTGAAAACTAAGCAGATACGAGAGTGTGTCATTAGGTTCTTATTTAAAGTAAAGGATAATGTTTCTTCATTTAAATAGACTCTTCTGAGGAGTTAGAGTCAACCAAGTTGCGATCACTACCAATAAGGAATCCTCCAAAGGACACTGTATACATGACTTGGAATACTTTCACTAAGCTCGGGTGTTTCAGCCTGTTTTGAAAGGTTACAGCCATGTTTATGTAGGTAAAGACTTTCTGTCACAAAATTCAAAGGCTCTTGACTCATAGAGGACTTCAGTGTTCACAGCATTTAATCTTCATAGACAAGTGTCTCTGCACTCATTGTGATACAGTGCTTAGATCTCTAATAATGGAGTTAAATATTTAAAAATATTTCAATCACTGGCCACTCATAATCCATGTTTATTAATATCTCCGGCAATTTATTTAACTCAGCTTTCTCCTGCCAAACTCAATTAGAATTCTTTCTTGTGTTCCACCTTCTGCCTTTTGCTTATATTCCAAGTTTTCCAACTGTATTTAAATGCAATTCATATATATCAACAAATGAACATGTTTTCATACATTTTCACAAAAACATAAAAGATCTAAATTTTGGCATACTGATAATGCCCAAGAACTAGGAATGATGCCACTGTCCATCAACATTCAACTGACTAACTAATGAACAAAGAAACTGGTTGATTCAAATACATAGATGATTAAAAGAGACAAGGAATATATGCTTTATATTTTCATTTATCTAAAGCATAGAATCAGGCCACACTTCAGGATATTGTTTAGGTTTGAGAATGAGAGACTAGAAAGGGGGTGTTCTGCTGAGGTTCTCCAGTTCCTGACCTAGACAGCAGGCATGATGTATCAACTTAGTGCATTTACATATGAAGCTGCCTTTTGGATGTGTGTTTTTGTGCACACATGCTATCCTTCTGTAAAATGTTTATTTTGATAACTTGTCTTGAACACAGTGTAAACATCAATGTGAAATACTTGCCTCCTATACTCCTATAGTTTAGAAAGTATGTATATGTTCTTTTCTTTTGGAAATATGTTAGATTTGGTAAAGATTATATGTTCATATTTGTACACAAGCAATAAAACTAGTATCACCTTAAAAATTTCAACATATATCTTGAAAATCTCCATCTATTTTTTTCAGAAATGGCCTCTTAAAAATGTGTGTATATAAAGATATGCTTTTGTAGTTCTTTCTAGTGATTATTTTTTACTTCAATCTAAGTTTGATGACAATATGCAATATAATTAAATAGTGTTAATTTCCTATTTTTTGAAATTCTGTATTTTTTATCCTTTTTTGTTTGTTTTTAAAACTTAAAAAATCTATGTCTAAACTCTTTTTAGATCACAAACTAGTCTAGTATGCACAACGAGAATTTAATCAAATTTTTATTCTCTATTAACGTATTATTTAATACATATATAATCACATACAAATTATTTGTTATGCATTTTTTCTTCTCCAAATTCAAAAGTTTATTGTTTGTATAACTCTAATTTCTATCTTCAACTCTTTGCCTCTTGCTGTGATTCTATAAGTGTTCCTGGATTTATTTATAATTTGACTGTAGCAACTAAAATTATTAAATAGTATTTGAATTACCATAATTATATAAATACTGAATATAAATATTGGTCACTTTACAGTCATTTCAGATTATAACTCCTTCTCTATTGGCTCCATACCATCATCTTTATCATTCCTAAACTATTTCTAGGATCAATATTTTTCAGAGATACCTGATCAAATACAAAAAGGATTTCTATGGAAAAAAAGGAAACAAATGAATAGAAAATCAGTTTTATCACAGACAAGAACAAATCATAGCAAAAATGCCTAAGGAAAAGAAAATAAAGTTGTTAAAATCCCACCTAAAGGAAGGAAGAAGGCAAGACAATAAAACTAGAAGTAAGTCAAGCCTAATGGTGCATGACTCTAATCTCAACTTTTTGGGAGGCCAGGGTACTCACTAGTTTAAAGGCAGTCTGAACAACAGATCAAGGCCTGTCTCAAAACAAACAAAAAAGGAAAAATTCTTTTAAAAAGAAACAGTAGCCAGGCGTCGTGGTGCACGCCTTTAATCCCAGCACTCAGGAGGCTGAGGTAGGAGGATCATTGTGAGTTCAAGACCAGCCTGGGCTACAAAGTGAGTTTAAGGCCAGTCTGAACTGCATAGTGAGACCCTGTCTTAAAAAATAGTGCCAACGATTTAGCACAGTGGCTTAAACACCTGCCTGGTAGGCACAAGGTTGTGAGTGCAAACCTTGTGCCAAAAAAAAAAAAAAAAAAAAAAAAAAAAAAAAAAAAAAAAAAAAAAAAAAAAAAAAAAAAAAAAAAAAAAAAAAAAAAAAGAAAGAAAGAAAAGAAAAGAAAAAGAAAAAGTAGAGACAGATTATGTGTTCAAGAGGGAAAATGTTGCCTTTTGAATTTACATTAAATTAAAACTGGAAAAATTAATCCAAATGAATATACGATGTTTTCATTTTTAATATAAATTTTATTTTTGAATGGCACATAATAGTTGCACATGATGAGGGGTACAATGTGTGTGTGTTATTTTATGGTCAAATGCTTAAACATTTGTCATTCCTTACTGATGATAACACTCCAAATCCTTTCTTGCAACTATTGGGAATATGGCAGCACATGATTGTTAAGTCCAGCGTATCTTGCAGTAGAACTATAGGGATTACTGGTCCTACCTGAGTGTAGCACGGCACCCATGGCCACAACATTCTCCCTGTCAAGTCTTTATTATTTTCCCCAGTCTCCGGTAACCACTGTTCTCTTCACAACATCTAGAGGCTCTGTTTTTTTATATTCCACTTAGACTTTAAATGAGGCAGTATTTGTCTTTTTGTGGCTAGGTGATTTAAATTAACATAATGTCCTTCAGGTTCATCCAGGTTGCTGTGACAGGATTTCATCCTTTGTTCATAGGTATATAGTATTCCATTATCTGAATACAGATATATATTGCTTTCTTTATTGAATTATATGTTGATAAACATTTAGGTTGATTTCATCTCTCAGCTAAAATTGCACACTTTTAAAACCATTTTCCTATTCTTTGACAACTTCTTTTATTTTATAAGAAATCATACAACTGTTTATGTAGAGAACAATTTTAACCAATTTTCTATTTTATTGAAATAAAAGCCATGTAACACAAAAGTCATATATCACAAAATTCATCATTTTGTCCTCTTAAAAATGTATAATCGAGTGGCCTTCAGTATGTTCACAAGTCCACGTGCCCATCACTAGTACATAATTCAAGAATATTTCAAAGGAATTCTGGAAAAAATACCCTCAACAACCATTACTGAGTCTCTCTTTGTGCTCCATTATCTGACAATAAATCGTTTGTGTTCTGCTTCTATAGATTTCCATACTTTGGGTTTTCACATCAGTGCAGTTCTAGAACAGGTAACCTTTTGTGTCTGGCATTCTTCAATAAGCATAATGCTGTGTGTGTGTGTGTGTGTGTGTGTGTGTGTGTGTGTGACAGTATGTGCCAGTACTTCTCCTTGTTCATTTACTTTCTGAGATTTATTGTTATTTTGTTTCTTACTACACAAAACTTCAATATGATTTCTATACAATTTTACTTTACTTTACTTCTTTTACCAAATCAACTTTTTTTGAGACAAAGTCTCACTATGCAGTTCAGACTGGCCTTGAACTCACTATGTAGCCCAGGTTGGCCTCAAACTCCTGATAATCCTCCTTTCTCAGCTTCTGGAGTGCTGGGATTACAGGCATGTGCCACTATGCACAGCTAATCAAGTCAACTTTTTAAAAAATAAGTGTTAGTATATATTTGTTTATAACCTGATTTTATCAGATAGTAAAAAAATTACTGAGTGTCCGACAAATTATTTTTCACAGTTATGGTACCATTTTCTATTCCAACAACAATATATCAGGATTTCAGTGTATACATATGCCTAAGAATATTTTTGTTATTTCTTCTTTTTAAAATCAGTCATTTTGAAAGATGTGCCAATAAATTCTTCTGGTTTTGATTGGAATGTGCCTAAAAGTGAAGCCTAGTCATCTTTAGCATAAATATATTTTTTATTTGAAGGTCTTCACAGAGAATTTGGATTTTCAAGTCTTTTCCTCATAAAAAAGATATGACGGCTGTTAAAGTGATTAAGATAACTTCAGAAATCTCTCTTACCTTATCCATAACTACAGCAAAATAAAAATAGTAAATCCTCAATTTAGAATTAGGCGTGGTGGTGCATTCCTGTAATCCCCGCACTCAGGAGGCTGAGAAAGGAGGATTGTTGTGAGTTTGAGACCAGCCTGAGCTACAAAGTGAGCTCAAAGCCAACCTGAACTGCATTGCAAGACCCTGGCTCAAAAATACAAAAAAAAAAAAAGAAATGAAATTAGATCTGGACTAATATCTGCTGTAAACACATCTACCACATTTTCTGAAAATCCTGGACATAGCGAGCAGGGGACATATTGGAACGTACGTCCTATGTGTCTCTCTCACAGGATCTCTCCGCAATGAGCATCACTGTGCTACACTTTGTGGTGAAGAATTTTGCTTGATAATGGCAGATTTCAAATATCAAGTTATGCTTTATGTCTCTCATGTCATCTGAAAACCTTCCATAGTACACTGTTATTTTCTTTTCACTGTTTGCGTCATGGGGGAATGTAATGAGAAATGTGGAAAAAATAAAAATTTGTGACTGTGATCTCCATGTTAGCTACCCTTGGTGTCCAGCCTAAGCACCTTCAGCAAGCCCTGCCTGAGCTCCTTGTTCTTGAGAGCGTACACCATGGGGTTGAGGGCAGGAGGAATGACATTGTGTAGCACATTAAGTAGAACTGGGATGAAGGGAACTTTCAGTTTTGCACTGTGAGTGATGGACATCACAATGATGACTGTGTAGAAGAAAAAGATTAAGATAAGGTGGGCTGTGCAGGTGTTTAAGGCCTTAGATGCAGCTTCTACTGAATTCAACTTCAGCACAGACTGAAGGATCAAAACATATGACACAATAATTAAACCCAAATCACTTCCCATGACCGTCCAAGCCAGAACTAATTGGTTGATACTGTTGATTTTCCTGTCATCACAGGATAGGCTAGTGACTCCAAGATTTGTGCAAAAACAGTGGTCAATTTGGTTCCGGGAGCAATAATTTCTTTGAGCAGCAAGAGCAGGCACAGAGATAGTAACCAAACAGTTTCTGAATGCCATGAATACAGTTGCTTTGATCACAAAAGGTTCAGTAATTATTGATGGATATCTCAGTGGCTGACAAATGGCTACATATCTATCTATAGCCATGCAGACAAAAATACCTGACTCCATGGCCACAAAACAATGGATGGCATACATCTGAACAAAGCACTCAGGGAGACGGATGGCTTTAGCATTGAACCATAAGATGGCCAAAATCTTAGGCATGATGGTGGTAGCCAGACCCATGTCCACCACAGCCAGGATGCCCAGAAATTGGTACATAGGCTGGTGCAGGGATACTTCCTGTTTGATGATGATCACGATGAGGATGTTGGCAGTGAGAGCTAGGAGGTAGAGTAGAGCCAAGGGCAGGGAGAGCCAGTGCTGCCATCTGTGAATGCCTGGGAATCCCATCAGAATGAACTCAGCAACCTGGAACTTGGAGTTGTTGGAAATTCCAAGATCCTGAAACATTCTTCACTAAGAGAAATAAAGACTAACATTACTCTTCTTCATCTATGAACCATAGATGGCACAAAGAAAAGACAGACATATAATAAAACAAGTAAGAAAACTTCAGAAGTCAGTCTTTATCCACAATTGCAACACAACTAAAAGAGTGAATTTCTCAATTTAGAAGTAGATGTTGACTAATATCTTCTGGAACCATACCTATTATGATTATCTGAATGGTTTCCCTATGAAAAGTAAGAAACGTATTAAAATCTCTATGAGGTTACTGGAAATTGCCTGACATGGGATCATGATACTAAGGGATGATTCAGTATCTTCATCATTCTCATCTTTGTACTCACACTTGTTTGACTTTTCTTATCAAACAGGAATTCTGGCAGGGGACACATTCTATTTGTTACACAGTAATTTATCAAGAAAATTTCATAATACCAGCTTTATTATTTTCTTCCATTTCATAACTAAGGAATAGTATTTTAGAGAAAGCCAGGTACTTGTACAAGAGATTCCAAGCAGTAGGTCATAAAAGAAAGACAAGGTGAAGTGATCTGATATCATAGTATGAGTGTTAGACTTGGCTTGGCTCAGGAGTTTGTTGCTTCAGAGATCTAATATACAGACTCAGCGTACTTTCTGATGCATCTGGGCTTCTAGTGTATAAGGTTAGATTATGGCACACTTTTTAATCTTGTTCTTAAGAATCTCAAAGTATTTTATGTATTATTTTTATTTAATTTATGAGGCAGCAAACTAGAATATTTTGTACTAAAGACACAGATGTACAGACAGGTTAGTGATCTGGGTAAAACCAATCAACTTAAAAAAAAGAGTAATATAATTTGAAAATGCCAGTGTTTTTGATTTGTTCTTACTCCTATTTATACATATTTTCAATCTTGGAGCAACTCATACACTAAAGCTCTAACTAATGAAATGTTTGTAAAAAACAGTCAAGTTAAACATAAAACACAAAGCCCTACTGGCTTTCGATATAACTGTTCTGACAAATGACCTCTTAATTTTAAAAGTCTATATTTCACATGCCTCTTTGATATGACCATTTGCTAATATTTTAGTGTAAAAATCAATAAAATATATTTACTATCTGTTTTTGTCAAGTGTGTGCTGTTTGATATTTCTTCTTTTTAAAATTGAAAACATTACACATAAAAACAAACGTGTATGATTTTAAAACACTGCGGGTTAAAATAATAAAACCTATAGACAAATCAGTGTTGATATAGACATAGGGAGTATACTCAACCAAAATAATGACCTCAGTTTTCCTTCAAAAATCAAGATAAAATAATGCTGATGTCTATTTAGAGAAACATACATATTTTGTTCAATTATAACATGATGAAAACTTCTACACTTAATTATTTGCTTTATGAATTTCTTACTTTTTAAATACTTTTAAAGCTACTGCTCAAATTTATTTCACTACTTATTCACATTTGATAAAAAGCCTTTAGACATCACTATCGAGTCTGTGTAAGAGTGAGAATCGAAGTAGATTTCCATAAAACGCTACTGTTTGAGTTCTTCTTTATTGGATACACTCCAGTCTTTCCTTTAGCACTTTAAACTGTATTAGAAAAGAATCCGACACTATGTACCAGCTGCAGTGCAGTTAGAAGGAGTTACAAAGGGCTACTGAAACTTCACAGCAAAGCCTGAATTTTGGATTCACTCCTTCACCTCACAGAAAGCCTCTGCTTTGGTTGTTTTCCCTATTTCATGTAATAAGTCATAGTATTTGTACAAATATCTTCTTAGAATAAACTTCTAGGTATCATATGAGGAGAGTTAACATTATTTAGGGTGATGGGTAAGAGATATCAAGTTGTTCTTTATTTATCTTTTCTATCTACCTTCCTGTTTTACACCGAAGGATGATGGAAGAGATAGCACAGAAACCAAATTCTGGTAATAGCAAAGCAATATAGGATGAATACGTTATTCAGTATTCTTCAAGTATTTCAACAGCATAATATTAAAATGATTTAGACAACAGGGGTAGATACAAATGGCAACTAGTTTTTAGGAATATTTTCTAAGAAGAAAGGAGAAATGCTTTTGGCGCTGAAACTCTTTTTTTTTTAAGAGGATAAAACAGAATAAAACCAGTCAAAACAAATCAGTGTAAGAGATACAGGACTTCACAACATTACAAAATCAATGATAGTTACCATAATGCCTTCTGATGTCTCCAAAATAGCTGCAGATAACTTCAGACATAGCAAAAATCAAACATAACAGAACAGAATAAAAACAAGAAAAACAAAACAATGAATGCAATAAAGACTTCAAACGAGCCAATACTAAATCCAAAATTGCTACCATAATATATCTTGCTATCTTTGAAATAGCTGTTCCTGCCATTAGATTTGACATAATCAAACAAAACAAAAGGGAATAAAACCCAACCCAACAAAACAATGGAAACAATATAGGACTTCCAAAATAAGACCATAGGGAATCAACAGTGGCTGCAACCCTCAGAAGGAGATGCCCCCTAGATGTCACACTGTGTACCACTATCCTCTGAACCTATGATCAGACCACTGGCCCTAGACCTGCAATGTTAGTGAAACACCAAAGCACCACAGGCATCCAATTGCATTTCACCTCGATAGCTGTCATCACAGCCTATGTTTCTCTGGATAAGCTGATTGATTACAGTGGGGGTGGGGAGGTTCTTCTTGTTTGACAGCCCACGTGCTGAAAGGGACTGGGGTCTGACTGTTTCAGTCTGGCAGTGGCCCATACATGGCGCTGGTTCCCAGACTGGGCTTGCTTGCTGGTGTGGTCTTGTTCTCTCTACCCCTGGTCCATGAAGCCTGTTTTTTATTCTGCTAGGTCAGAGTACTTTCACATAGTTATTTCTTATTTTCCACTCACTCAGCACTGGGATGATCTGCTATGTGACCTTGGAATTCTCTATGATTTTCTGTGCTCTCACTCCCTACTCCACCAAATCTACCTTCAGTCCTCACCCTCATCAGAAATATCAGCTTGCTCAGGGAGAGGATGAACGGTCACCTTTGAATCACAGTAACATGGTGTTATTAGGAAAGCAGCAGGTTTTTCATTAAGAGACGTATTCATCGATGGAATCCACCTCTTTTGATATTTTAACATCATGGTAGCATCAAAGTCTATTTATGAGGTATGAACACAAAATACAGTGAATGTTCGAATTTTTTTAATTATTGCAGCAAAAGACACATTGCTATTAATCTCCTTCAAAATCCTCCCTTTCACTTTGATCACATTTATCCCATTATTTCTGAAACTTTCTTAAGCATTTCTGGAGAACCTCTTTCCTGAGTATCTGTAGTGCCACAGTCCTGGCTGTCTAAATGTCCTAAATTAATTAAAAATGTTTACCATTCACAGTATTTTGACTTTGGGGAAGAGCCAGAAGTCACAAACTGCTAACCTGGTAAATAAGGTAGATGAGGACATGTTGTAATCTTTTTGTTTGTCAGAAATTGCTACAAATAGTTTGAATGTATTGAGGATATTAAGACATTCATGAAAATATACTTATAAAGAGGTTGTTTTAACTGTTTCAGAGAGTAGCAAGAATGACGGGATAAGAGTGTTTAAAGTG
>RJWM01039005.1:0-16390 GCA_004363535.1 Dasyprocta punctata | reverse complement strand
GTGCAGAAGGTTAAATCTTCCATTTGAGAAGTAAACTTTTAAGGCCCCTGCTCAAGAAAGACTGTCTAGGGAAGTGGTTCCTTTGGGTTCATTTCATCATGTTCATCCATCCAGACAGTCAGAAGGCACTGAAGCAATGGTCCAATGCAGCCTAATTCTAGAACTGCCAGCCATTTTGATGTGATCCAGGTAATGTTAATTTTACAGGAATGCACTGTGTAAGAATTAAGGGATCATGGATGCTTTCACCCAAGTTAAAAAAAAAAAAACAGCCTAAGAAATTAGGCAAAAATATTTGTCAGTGCCAGAGCCCCTGACAGCAACCTCTTAGAGTGTGATGCTTGAAGCTGTGAGAGGAGGCTGACGCTGTTACTGAGATCCCAGTAACTTGGAGATGTGAGGAAGGCAGAACATCTATCAAGGAAAGCCCCAGACAGTGAGGGGGTCAGCCAAAGATAGAGGTTCTACAGACTGAACTAGCAAATCTATGAGGACAGTGCCACCCAAGCCCTCCGAAACTCCCATCTCATGAACGTGTGTCCCAGATGATTGACATGGAGCTACAAGACTTAACTTTGCCCTACTGAATTTCTGTTATGATTTGTTCTGGTTTCTTTCTGTCCCCAATCCTCCTTTTTGGAAATGAAATGATTTCCTATTATAACTTGGTATTACATAACTTTTCCTTTTAAACAAATTTTATAGGGATTGGCAGCTAAGAGTCTTGTGTCTCACTGGACACTTTTCAGTTAGACTTTGAACACTGTTGGAACTCTTAAGATTCTGAGAAAGAAATTTGTACAGTTTAAATTGTAGCAGTGTAGCTACCTCACGTTAGGCAAAATTTGGCCTTTTATTTTCTTCACTAGAGGTTAAGTGTGTTTGACAAAGGCTAGAAAGTGATGGTTAACTTTGGTTGTCAGTGTGACTGGAATGCTTTCAAGAAAAAATACCACATCACATTTATGTTTGAGAAAGATTATTCTGGTTTACTGGCTAAGACAGAAGGCATCAGAGCATGGAGCTGACCTATGTAGCACTTCTCAGGATGAGAAGACAGCAGGTTTTACACTATGATGGAGACAAAGGTGACAAGGAGAGGTAAAGGGATACCAGCAATATCAGGGGAAAGTGATCCTATAAAGGTCCGAAGGGAAAGTGCTTGTATGCATGTGGGGGTAGAGAGAGTTTTGCAAAAGAACTGTGTTAGTCATATTTTCACTTCTGCAACCAAATATTTCAGAAAACCTGGGGATTTCAGAGTCCTTGTTCCATGGTCACCTGTTTCACTGATTTTAGGTTTTTGGCAAGGCAGAGGAGTCAAGGTAGAAAGGACATGACAGAGGGAATCTGCTCAACTCATGGCACCCAAGAAGCAGAGAATGACAGAAAGAGACACAGAGGAAAGGGTCAAGGGCAAAATATAGTTCCCAAAGGCATGTCTTTCTTCCTAAATTGTCACCACACCCAAATTATCAGATTAAATCAGAGCCCTCATAATTCAATCACTTCTAAAGGCTCCACCTCTGAACACATGAGCTTTAGGGGGACATCTTAGATTCAAACCATTGCAGGAGATTGAGTGTAACTTCACTTGCTTGAGGAATTGGGTAAAAATGGGCCATTTGCTGAGGCAAGGGGCTTAAGTAAGTTCAAAGCTGGATGAGGGCAGTTCCCTTGAGAGCATGTGGAGCTTGAGATGGCTGATAACTGTCCAAGAGATAGTCTGATATACCAGTCTGTGACTCAGGAGAGCTCACACAGACTAATATAAAAGTTGGGGAAGAACGAGCTCATTTAGAGGTGATTATTCAGACTTCAGAGTAGATGAAGGTGTCAATTTGAGGATTAAAAAACTGTATTATAACTGGTGAGCTCATATCTGAATCTCAGAAATAATTTCATCAAATATTATAGCTCATTTTCTTTTGAAAAATTCAATACTATTTCACATCAGACTAGCCCTTTGCAGTTTTTGCAAGACTTTCATATGCATTATCTCATTAGAACAATGTCTGCTTGGGAACACAGGAGATGAGGGTTCATATCTAAAAATAGGAATGGTATTTAAAGGTCTGTAGAACTTGCCAAATTTCAAGTTAGCCAGGGGAAATGCTGGAGTGAATGCAGGGATGCTCAAATTTTAATGTTTTTGCAAGCCTTTGGGGATCTGGCAGATTCTAATTTAGTGCAGCTGCCACTAGTAGGATTTGTATTTCTGTCGCATCTTGTGGAGGAGTGGCTGCTGCTGGTGCAGAAAGTACTTTAAGCATTAAATGACTAGAGGATGGAGTTTCCTTCTCTTTGTTCAGTGTTATGCTCACTAATCCGCATTGAGTTTAGATCTAAAACTAAGACTGAGCAAGTCAAGGTGAGATATTTAAAGCCAGGACTTCAAGTGATAGAGTGTTTCAAATTTTAGAAATAGTTTTGAGACCTTAAGATCCAGGTCCTCCTTTTGCAAAAAGGGAGCTGCTCTGGTCTGAATATCTGTGTCCCCACAATTCATATATTGAAATCCTAACCAATATGATGTTACTATTCCCAGTGCTGAAAAGGAAGTCATGTGGTCACAGAGACTCTGATTCATCCTGGCCTATGACAGAATTGGTAGAGAGAAAAACTAAAGAAGCTTCAAGGCTCCTCACAAGGCTAAAAGAGTAACCCTGAAGGGGTAGTGACTGACCTTAGCAGTAAAAAAAAAGTAAATTATTTTGATTGACCTAGAGGTACCATACTAAAAATTAGATAGGATAGAAGAAAGATAGGTAGAAAGGAAGCAGAGAAATTATAATTTTAAAGTTGTAATTGGAAGAAAGATGTAAACATATACTAGTAAGAAGAGGCATAAAGTTATATTTTAGATGTATTATATTAAAAACAAAAAGAAAGTTGCAGTTCAAGGAGTGATCAAACTTACCCAAGTTCATGGTGCCTTTTTCACTTCTTGGCCCATTTTTCTTCCAGTTTCCACTAAATTCCCTACAAGTCTTAAAGACACAAAACTTCATGAACTTGGCTTGTTTTTCTTCTGATACTATACATTAATAAGTTCTTAACATTTATACCCTCAAAGAAGCAGTACTATTACTCCAAATTTCAAATACATACAAATAATGAAACAATTTGTATTTAACCTTGTTGATATGGACTGTTTTTGCTTTATGGCCCTAATGAGCAACTTGACCTTAAGGAGACTGATACTAAATCAATGATAAACAAATTATAAGTATCCCAGATTATCCATCCTGAGGATACTCCAAGACCATATCATGCTCCCAGCTCTAAAGGGTACTGTGCCTCATCTCTCGACTGTTCACACTCTTTCTCTGAGTGTATGCTTTTTATTCTGCCTATTGCATCTGTTTATGCCTCTCACTGAAGCATCTTGAAATGCTTTTAGTGGCTGTGAGTCACACCATCTGAGGGTTAGTTGAGGTCCCCATCTCCTCGTTGAGGAAATTTCCTCAGACTCAGTCTGATGACAGCACTAGTGGGTAGGAAATTTATGGGGGTAACTCAGCAAGAAGATGCAGCCCTCATGATATTAATGCTCTTCAAAAAGAAACCACAGAAAGAAATGTCATACCTTGTGACAAATGGAGTTAAAATGGAAAGCTGTTCTCTTCATACTTGGAAGTGAACACTCACAAGACATGGAATCCACCAGCACTTTGATCTTGGACTTCTTGGCCTCCAGAACTGGAAGAAATAAATATCTGTTGTTAATATGTTACTCTGTGTATTTTTTTTTTTGGTAACAGCCTGGCTTGTTTAAGATAGAAGCTGACAAGCTCAAAGAATGGTGAAACTTCTGGTTCTCTGGTTCAGAACACTGGGCTTGCTATAACCTACATTTTCTACTTTACATATTTGGATTCACGCAAAGTTCAAAGTGATTCAACATACTTTGGTGTTTAAATGGCAATTCGCATGAGTTTTTTAATCCTGAAATTTATCCAGTTAAATACATTCTTGAATCACTTGCCCCTGGGCTGTGTTTGAGAGAAAGGGCAAGTTTCCATCAGATATAATTAATAAATTCAAGTGAAATTGATTTCAGTGTTAAAAACAAACAGATATTAGACCAAATTCTGGTCCCTGGTTCTTACAGGAGCACTGGTGTCCCTGCTGACCCTTGATTTACTTACCTTTGTCCTACTGTTCTGGGTTATAGAGTTATATTTTTAAAGCCCAATTGCTCTATCTGGAATGTGCCTTTTGTGACCAGCTATGATATCATTTTTCATGAGATGATCTTTACTTTCATATTTAAGTCTGGTTTTCCTTAATTTAAATTTTGCTGAAAACAGCCATATTGCTGTGAGTGTAAATGAAGGTGGATGAACATTAGTGGTGTCAGTTCACAGCTGTTCAGAAGTTAAATAATTACTGCTCACTCCCCTGGATCACTGTTTGAAATGCCTACAATATTCAATCAGAAGCACAAGGCACTTTTCTTCATTATTGTTATTATGATCAGGCTCAGACTGAAGAACTTGCATGTGATATGAGACAGGGAAGTAAAACTGAGACTTTATTGATGAAACAGAACCAGGGTATGTGTGAGAGGTGTCTGGAAGCCCTGTTGTCTTTTCAAATTTATTGCATTATCTTAAAAAGCATCTAAAGTAATGCTGCATTAATTACTGGTGGGTATGCACCCTGGAGCATATGTTGCTATTAATTGTATCCATTATCACAAAATAAACATCTCTTTATAAAAACAAACGATGCTTCATTTTAATATGTGGCTTCAGACATCCTCCTCCACAGCTGCTGCTACTTCTGTTTTGGTGCTTTTCCTACAAAGAGCCACCTGTTACAATAGGCATTGCATTTGTTTTTTTTTTGAATAAAGTGAACCCTTGGAAAACAAAACCCCACCAACTTAAAACATGATCATCATTACAATGATCATAAAACACAATCAAGAACCTTCAGAAGAAAGTTTGCATTCTTTCCACCCAGAAGTTCTCAACATGAGGATGTCTCATCTATACTTTCATCTTTTTAGCTCTGATTATTCAATGTAGATTTGTTTGATTTCTAGGTTTAGAGAGACCTCTTTGTAGGTTAACAGTCTTCATACTGCAGATAAAGAGACTAAGGGCATCTGGTGTTCACTCAAGGCAAAACTGAGGTCCCCTGACTCTGCAATGAATTCCTTTTGTTGTACAGCATTTGGCTTCTTTCAATGCATGAGCTTCTGCATTGCATTGAAAAGCTGTGTGACCTTGTGCAAATTACTGTGCCACTTTGATCTTCTATTTCCTTCACTCCTCAAAGGGTGAATAAAGTCAGGTATTGTGGTACATGCCTGTAATCCCAACACTCTGGGAAACTGAGGTAGAAGGATTGCAAGTCTAGCCTGGGTAACTAGCAACTAAGCAGGACTCCGTCTCAAAAAATAAAAAATAATGATCTGGGGAAATAGTTCAGTGTGAAGGCCCTGGGTTCAATCCTTCACAGTGAAGAAAAAAGTAAATAATAAATTCATTAAAATTTCATGAAGATTAAATAAATTTATGGAAGTATATAATACTTAATATCCTGGATTTGATAAGCCCACAAAACTGTTGACTGTTGTAATAATTGTTTCCCCATCAATGGTATTAGTGGAAATAATGAAAATTTTTGGCACCGGGGATTGAACTTACAACCTCGTGTCTGCCAGAGCAGGCACTTAAGGCACTGAGCCAAACTCCCAGTCCTAGTTTTTTTGAGGCAGGGTCGCACTATGTAGCTCAGGCCGGCCTTGTGTTCGTGTTGTAGCCCAAGCCGGCCTCGAACTCACAACGCTCCTCCTACCTCAGCCTCCCAAGTGCTGGGATTAAAGGCGTGCGCCACCACGCCCGGCTTGAAATAATGAAAATTTAAAGTAAACATTTATAATGTTGACTTAGCGATGTTACTTTTCACCACTAGAATGGAGCCTCTTCCAGCATGTCCCTTCTATACACAGTGCTTGATTTTTGGTGGTTGTTCAGGATGTCCATAACAAAAAAAAATCATAAATTAAACTAAAATTAACTAATAAAGATGTACCATATATAGTGACTAAGTCACAAAGATTGAAATTACCAGAAATTATTGAGAAGATATTCTTAAACTGGTCACTTCATTGCTTGTTTAAATACAAAGAAAAATTACCTTAGCAATTTTAAACTGGTCATTAATGACTAAAGACCTTATTCTGGATTTTATTTAACAACAGTGCCATTCATCCATTGACTTTGTAATTCCTGTGTGTGAGAGAGTTACTTTACAGTACAGCAAGCAGTAGTTGTACAATCAGTGTTAACTGCGAGGAATAACAAGAATAAGAACCTTCTCTTTGGACAGTGGGGTATCTGGCTGAGGTCTGTGGGTGCTGTCTTTGATATAAGCTGAGTACTTATATAGCTATGGGTTGGATATGAAGAGTGAGAACATACTGAAGTGAAGAATATTTCAAAGAGTGTTTTGATAGGGTCGCTCCTTCTGCAACTTGCCCTTGGTCTTCTTCAAAATAGGAGATCGTCATTGAATTAGTGCTGCCTCCCATCTTTAGCTTCATGCTACACATGTCCAGAGCTGACATTCTGCTAGCTCAACATCCTATTGGTGTCCTAGTGTATGTCAGACGTTTATAGCTCTCCAGCAGATAAAATCTTAAGCAATGCTGATCATTGTATATACAACCTGCTAGAGATATGCAACACATTTTACGTATTATTTAATTTAGTTATTTAATAGACACATCACTTGAATTTTGCTTTATTATTATTATTAAAGGACTACTTTTAGTTGACTGTCTTTTAACATTTCCCTACGTGTAGTATTCTCCGCAGAGCCAGTGGGAAGTTTCCTGGTGGTTATTTTCTTCCTCACAATAAAAGGATGGGAGGGAGAGATTTTTGTTTTCCCCTCACATTTCTTTAGTCATGCCTTTTACCTACTCTCTCTATACAACATTCCTAACTGAATAATGGTGATAGTCAAGATTTCCTTTTGACTACCACTTCAAAAATACTTGGTACTTGTAAGTTCTTTACCCTTTTGAGCATGTTGCCTTATCTTGAAAGTGAACACAGGAATATACATTTTTATACAGTTGGTGGGTCTTAGAATCTAAATGAGATAAAGAGCATAAAAATACTTTAATTGACATACATGATCAAATGTTTGAGTCCTATTGGTTGTTAATCTTATACCTTGAGTTTGTTTATTTGCTTGGCTGATCTAACAATTAAACAACAAGCTACTTTTTTCTATGTAAGAGAGTGTTTCCATTCAGTTGTCTTAAATTTCCCATTCCAAATTCAAGAGAGTACTTCTGAGGATTGTAGAGCAGGTACTCCACATCTCCTCCCAGCATCGTGATGCTCGGTATCTGGGACACACTGGTTTATGTCTCAGGTTCCTGCTGTAATGAACCCTGGGATGTCACAAAACAGTGCCTTTGTTTCATTTCTCTTCCAGCCTAAACCCTGCTCTCCTTTGTCCCAACCTTTATCTTCTTTTAGGATATAAGGGGATTCTTACAAAGAAATACATAGACACAGATATAAAATAAGAAATAATTACACTTGTCAAATAACACCAAACAGCAGAAGTAAATAGTGATATGAATGGTGATGTAAAGCACATTTTATTACTCAAATAATTCATTCTAAGACTGTAAAGTGGTTACTATGCAAAGCACTGTACTAAGCGTTGGAGATATACAAATGGATTTGATTCTTTCTCTTAGTTGACAGTCTGTCTTCTTGAACCCCTTCCCTCAGACATACTTACATTTGAGGAACTTAGAGGTATTGAGACAATAGTCAATACAAATAAGAGGGAGGTATTGAGGAAAGAAGAAAGCTATTAAAGGGGATCAAGACTTGCTATTCTAAAAGATGCCACTTTGTCATAAGGACTCTTTTGAGCGGAAAGCAATTGACAAGAAACAGATACAAGAAAACTATTTACCTAAAGGCAGGCATAAATTTGCCAAACTTTCCCCTCTCTGTATAGACAGTACAGATGTTAATTACTAGACACCCATAGACCCCTATCACTCCAGAGATGGCACTAGAAAAATCTATGTAAAAACTTTACTAACTAGTTATTCCTTTTCATTAGTCCCTTCATATGTTTACCTTCTCAAAATCTGTTGCTCTGGAAATTCAGTATCTTTTTTTGTTTTGTTACTTCTCTAAAAATTTATCAACCTTAAGTGAAGGAACTATACAACCCCTTGTTCTAAACTTCCCTTTGTACTGTTCATTTCTGAGTGTACTTATGTACATGTGCAATGCATTTGTTAATTAATTTCTATTTGTTTTTCTTGGTTAATGTGTGTTTTGTTACTCTAAATCACAGTAGCCTTTCCAATAAACCTAAGATACGTAGAAGACAAAGAATTTTTTCCTCCCCTACAATGTAAAGGGAGCTAGGGGCAGCATTCTGTATCCAAATGAGATTTTCCCTTGAAGCCAACAACAGTTGTAGTTACAAGCAATCGTTATTTTATATTGGGCAAAAAATGCAAAGACTCTTTTCTTGGTCAAAGAGGCTATAGCTACATACTTTCCAAAATTTTCAAACATGTGATCCATGCAGGACATTTTAAAAATAGAGTTCTTCGTGATTAATGTTAGGTTTTTGTTAAAGGTAGAGGTTGGAATCTGAAAGCAAGTCTATCGCCATAAACAATCCCCGCTTCTCATTTTGGAAGACCTGTAAATCTGGAGGCATGAATAGTTTTAATCACAGTCATATGATGGCGTAGGCCTTTAATCCCAGCACTCGGGAGGCTGAGGTAGGCACAGTGTTATGAGTTCGAGGCCAGCAAGACCTGCCTGAGCTACATAGTGCGACCCTGCCTCAAAAAAGTAGGGCCGGGAGTTTTGCTCAGTGGCTTAAGCGCCTGTCTGGCAGGTGTGAGTTCGATCCCCTGTGCCGCAAAAAAAAAAAAAAAAAAAAAAAAAAAAAAATTACAGTCATATGAAAACCTTGATTTTTAAAATTTGGTTTTGTACCAAGAGCATCTTTTATGAAAAACTTTATTGTATTACTTTCAAAATTCAATTTTTTTTTGATGACAACCAATTGCAGCCATAGGCTTCAGAGGAATGGACATGGGCCTAGGTGTACACGCCACACATTTATATTACCAACTATCTCTAGAACTTAGACAACAACTAGCGGAAGTTGCTGCTTCAATCCAAATGTTATAAACTCAAATCAACAGTCTAGCAGCTGTCACTCTCCAAAACCTTCAGGCCTTTGATGTTTTGATTACCCAAAAGGGGACACTTGTGCTATACTAGGAGAAAAATGCCATTATTTTGTTAACCAATCAGGTATCATGATAAATAAGATGAAAAAGATCCACAAATATATTGCTTCCAAGACCAATGAGGATCCACATCAACCTTTTTTCATCTGGTCTTCCCTTGAAAACTGGGCCCCCATATTCTTCCTCTGATAAGGCCCCTCATAATGCTTATTATTATCATTATTATTTTTTTGCTTCTTACATTTTAAACTTCTTTCAAGATTTATCCAATTCAGGATATGAGCTTTCACTACCAGAGAACTCACTATCCTGGCTGAGACTCCTGACACTGGCTTCAACATGAGCCCAACCTATGGTCCTAACAACTACAACAGGCCTTATACCATGATATCTCTTATCAGAAAACAGCCTGAAAGAGTCATCATCTCATAACACCAGAAAGATGGGAATGATGGGTTCCACTTGTCCATACTCTGCCAGGTTCTACATGATGCCAGTCCATCATGGTGCTGACCCCTAAAACAACAGCATACCTTTCCTACACTAGCTCTCATGCTTATCTTCTGGTCCCAAAGTAATACATTTTCCATTTCCCTTTCATGCACGCTCCAAAGGTCCTCCAATCCCTCTCCTGACACCTGCTCACTAATGTAGTCTCTACCGCCATTCCAACTCCATAGAAGTGTATCCCCATCTCTGTCTCCTCTGAGGATCCTTGAGATCTCCTTCAGCCCTCCCATGCCAGCAATAAAGGCTTTTTCTTACCTCTATCTTTATCTCTCAACTGCCCCAAAAACCTAGCAATTAAAAAGTGAGAAGTTACTCTTTCAAGGTCACAGATAAACTAAGATTTCATCAGTGTTTGTGGGAATGCAGAATAGAGGATTTTCTCAATATGTCTTAAGGAGCCTAGATTTTAATATTGTCCAAGGGTCTTCTCTATATTTAAAAAAGTTTAATACTGTGTTTTCTTTAGAGGAATTTCTAAAAGATAGCTATCATTTTAAATCAGCATGCTGTTCATGCACTGATCTTGCCTGTACGTGTAGTTTCCATCCACCGCAATAAGATTTGAAGTACTCTAAACATCACCAGCTCTTTCGAAGTTTTGTGCATATTTGGATGTTTTCCTTCCTGCCTGCGATTTCACCTCCTTATGACCAACATTTATTTTGAAAGTTCTTGCTGAGATGTCACTTCTTCTATGAAGCTTTTTCTACTCTTTCTCAGGCAAATCATTCATATAGCTTTCTGATGCACTGTGAAGAGGCTGATCACCTAAATTTTGCAAGGTGAGACCTTTAGGCCCTAGGCAATATCTGGCCAGGGCAGGCAACCTAAAGTACTTGGATCAATTTGTAGAGAGTCATCCAGTACCTTTGTAAAGGTTTTTAAAATAGAAGAAAAAGAACAAATAGTGATTTTTAGCTCCACGGTTAGTCATATATTTAATGTCTGTTATTTCAATTAAGCAAAACGAATGTCAAAACAAAGGATAATCACATTGTGAAGACTAAATTGTGAGGGAATATTATTGTTCTTGAGGAATTTGGAATGTAGGAACAAAGAAAGTGGGTTGTGTACTGATGGGGAAATGACTACAAAAATTTTGCTCTTTTTTTTCCTAATCACAATAATAAAAATACTCAGTAATCCATCTAAAATGGTGTAAATAGTGCAATAGTTTCCAAAATTTGATGAAACTTAGTAATTCTAGGATATCTTGTCAATGTGCACATGATTCTGTCTATCTGGGGTGGGACCTAGGAGTTTGCATTTCTAATAAGATCTCAAGTGATGCTTAGGCTTACAGGATCAAGGCCCACTCTTAAAATAACATGAACCCTACCTAGATGAAAGGATTGTCTCACCTCTGGGTAGCAAAGCTGTAGTAATTTTCATCTCAAGTAGTCACTTACATCTGCTTTGAGCAAGAACACAAATTCAATCTCAGGCTTTTTGCTTTTCTGCCCGTAATTCAGATGCCAACCATTACTTTTTCCCCTGTATAAGTCTGATCTTGTACGTGATTAAATATAAATTGGTTGCTAGGAGAAACAGTAAATAAGTCTTCACAGAGGAAATAGATAAAAAACTTAGCTCTTAGGTAGTCAAGTGAGAAAAATGAAAAGTAAATTATTAGCTAGCTTTACTCCTATTCATCATATAACTTTTATAAATAACAGGATATCAATTAAGTGCGAGATATCATCTTCCTCCACATTAAATGTGTTAATTGACGCTGCATTGCTTAATCAATCTTGCTATATAACTAATTAAATAGCTGCATTTGGGGGATGGGTGCTGAGAGAAAAATTGGTTACCAAACAATAGCAATCAATGTGAGTTCTCATATTTCCTGTTTAGGTAAGAAATTTATGCCCTGTAATATGGATAAGGAAGCACCAGAGATAAGAGAATGTCATTTGTTTAGCTACTAGTTCTAGGATCAAAACAACCACAAAATATTTTTTTTTCTCTTTGGTAAATAGCAGCAATAGGGTAGCAGTAAGAAATGTAAAAAATTTTGAATACTAAATGGATCAAATCTAGGAGTGGCTCATTGGAGAAACACGAGGTCATAGACTTCTTTAAGATCTTAACTCCAGAAGATTTGTAAATACCTATAGGTAGGAGGAATTTATAGGAGACAATGGATTTAGAAATTAAGAGGCTTTTCTTCAAAGTCTGCATTGACTGAGAAGGGCATTTGTTACAAAAATAGAACATCTACTTGGGAAGGCAAAGGAATAACCATTGATGGAGTTCACTGGGAAGCCAAAACCTCTTGCTCCCATGCCAATCTCCAAAGCCACCTCTTGGCACTGCTATTAGCATGAAACATGCAACGATGCTTCAATGTATAAAAAATGTGTTATGGCCTATAAAGCACTATCCAAATTATAGTTTGTGACATTTTAGAGTACTAGAATTGGAAAAAAGAGAAATCATAAATGAAAGTGAATGCAGTCGGCATCTCTGTTGAATCCATTTTTAAAGAATTGCAAGTGAAGTTTGAAACATCCATAAGACTGTAATTACGCTTTCATTGCTTAATGTATGGACTCAAATTCTGACTTAATTATTCTGCGACTAAATTTATATGTCATTTATGTAGTAAATCTTGGCAATTGCTCTCACAACTATCATTGGAAATGTAATTAACTTGGGTTAGATAAGTTTTTACAGTGAGAACTAAATGCAGTGTAATACCAAGCCATTATTTAAAAGGCAAAGGCCAAATACATCTTCTTTCTAAACTTTTTTGTTTGTTTGCAATTTCTTTCCCCAGAAGGCTAAATGCTGAGTTTGTTTTCCTTTTTTTCAGTTTCACATTTTTGTCTGTTAATTAGAAACTTCTTTTTCTTTCTTTTTTCTTTTTAAGGAAGATTTCACTCTTTGAATTACATCTTTTACAAAGAATTCAGTTTATTTTTTAAAGAAGCTTTTCTGTACATGATAAAGGCTTTTATTTCCCAAGTGAAGCTCCTTTTGTTTTACTAGTTAACAATTGAATGACTTTCTTTTGTAATCTGTAGCTAAACTTTCTTAGAAGAAACACTGTACTAAACCTAAAAACTACATTTTATGACTTGCCAAAAAATGCTGCTGCTTTACATTACTTTTATTATGAAAGATACAAATGATATTTAAAGTTAAAGAGACAAAATAAAATGGAAGATTTTCAGATACAGTGCTCACTCTTTGTTTTAAATTGATTGAAACTATTATTTAGGTAATGTCTTAGTCAGCTCACGCTTCCATACCAAGTACCATAGACTAGGTGGCTTAAATAGCAAAACTGGTTTCTTACAGACCTGGAGGGTGGACAATGAATATCAAATGCCGGGGGATCTTTCTGTTTTGGGCCTTCTCTTCCCCTGATGTATGTTGATCTTATTTTTCTCTTTGCCCTTTATATCCATGTCCTGATATTTTTGGTGCCATTCCTGTTTTAATTTCAACCTTTCGAAGTCTTTATTCTGATGTGCTCCTTTTCCACTCCAATCTGTCTAATTAATTAATGAATGGACATTACACCTTCTAAAATCACTCTAAGGATACAAACACAATATATCAAATCCTTTCTTCTCCAAAGAAGCAGTTCCTTCAGTTTGTTAATTCTAGACACAATCGTCTATGTGTAATTTTGCTCTTTAAAAATTCAACCATCTAAAGATTCTTGGTTATCTCCATTTTTCAATGGGGAATTATGCTATGTTGATTTAATAGAGGAGGCTTCGTTTACTATACCATAAGACTTTACAATAGGATGCTTGAATGAGAAGTAACGCATATATATATAAATTTTTTTTTCCCCATTGAAATGGGACTCCCCAGTCATGGCAAGGTAAAGATTTTGGGAAATCCATTCCACAAGAATCAGTATGAAACTAGAAAAAAACCTGTGAAAAGTGAACATTTTGGCCCTTTGAAAATCAACTCAGATGAGCAGCAATTTCAGAAATATTATATATATATCTCCACTCTAACAAAGTAAAAATCACCATAGTATGTAGCCTGAGCTTTGCAGCCATTGGGGACAGATTTATTTGGAGCATAGAATGAAAGCCCATAACCCAACATTATTGGAAAAGGTAGCAAACTTAGTAGAAAACAAATAGTGGCAATCTTGGCAATCTCAACTCTGTTAACCTGTGGTTGCAGATTTAGCCAGAAATTTAAGAGTTCAGGACCCAAGAGAGCCATACAAGGGCTACACGAGGTTTCAACGCACTGCTGGCTGATAGGAAACTATATATACAGTATTACCTCATTCGTTGCACTCAATTCTTTTCAAATTCCTTTTCAAACACCGAAGACTTTGAGAACTGAACATATTTTTCCCATAAGAAACACTGGAAAATCAAATACATTGACACCTTGGATACTGAATGTGCAAAGGTCGAACTTTCCACTACTCAAACAGCAAAGTTTGAAAAACAAAATCTGCTCAGTATTTGTAACTTTGCTTTATAGTTGAACTGAAAATTCAACTTGAAAAAAATGAGAGTGAGTCACACGTCCCATGTCATCATGGACACGAAGTGTTGATGTTTCATTCTAAGCACCACATGCAGTGCTCACGTTAGTGCAGTGAAATAGTCTTCACTGTGCTTCTTTTGGGGGCTTTATTTGGGTAAAATATAGTAACCATGGCTCCAAAGAAAGTGAATGATACCAGCAGTAAAGCTAAGAGGAAATCTGTGAGATCCACGATAGAGTTAAAGAAAGAAATCTTTGCAAATTTCATTAAGGTTCTAGATAAACAAATTTATACGTGTCATGGTTGAGCCTCAGAACCAACAGTGTACCTTGGTTCACAAACTTAATTCATTCCGTGATTCTGTGAAAGGTGCCCATGTTCATGTTCATGGGGGAAAGATGACCGTGGTTGTGTTCAGCACCTGATGCAGAGCGTGCAAACAAAAACAAAATGTCTTCTGTTTGTGAATAAAATTGTATAAACCAGTGCATAAACATTTCCATAGATTCTATAAATGTATAGGAATTGCTAATAAGCATATGAAAAAATTCATTATCATTAGTCATTGGGGCAATGCACATCAATATTACCATGTGATACACCTGTTAACTACACACTCTGTAGAGTGGATATGAAGATATTTTTGGCTGGATTGAAAATATTAAGTTTTGGTAGCTATTTGGAAAAACTAGAACCTTAAACATTTTTCTTTGGCAATATAAAATTGTGTAACTAGTCTGAATAACAGTTTGCTGATTTCTTTAAAAAGTGAATGTAGTTACCAAAATACTCAACTTACATGTTGAAATGAAAACATATGTTCTCACAAAGACTTGTATGCAAATGTGCCTACCAGTTATTACTGATAATATATAAATATATTATATTGGAAACAATCAAAATGTCCATCAATGAATAAACAAAATGTGGTACATTTAACTAATGAAATATTACTCAGTCAGAAAAACAGACAAACTATTCATACATGCTACAGAATAGATCAGGGTTGGTGAACCTATGGCGTCCACGTGATTTGTTTTTCTTTTAAGACAAAATATGTTAATGTATAAGTTGTTTTTTCTAAACTAAAATCTCAGTTTTCAGGTTTAATTGCAGTGTTGGCACTTTGTGACAGATAAGTGGGTTTTGAGTTAAAGTTTGGGTACTCATCTCTAAAAGTTTTGCCATCACTAGTATAAATGATTCTCAAATAGTTATGCCAATGAAAGAAACCAAAAATGAAAGATCACATATTGTATGATTTAAGTTATGTGAAACAGCTACATAAAGTAAACCTACTGAGAGAGTATTTCAGTGATTTTCAAGAGCTGAAGAAAGAAGGGGTAATTGACTAAAAATAAACAGAAGAATTTCTTAAAGTATGAAACTATTAATACTACATTTTGTTATTGAGACTATGACTATATAAATACATTAAAAATCAAAGAACTGCTTACATTGGGTATAGTGTATGACACATAAACTATATCCAGTAAAGTACTTATGAAAAGAGGGTGGAAAATTATTTTTCTCCTCCAATCCAAAATTAGACTTCTATTATGTTTTTTTTTATTTTTATGGGGCTTTAAAAAAAGAACTTGGAGAAAACTTTGATGGACAGAATTTCCAATATAGAGTTCCAATAAATTGAGTTGAAAAGGCACCAGTTTATTAATATACCATGTGTTTCTTTTGTAGAACAAATCCAACACACCAATTTATTCACTTGGTTAAAGTGAATTCTAACAATAAAAAAATGGAAGAAAATGACTTTGGATGCTATTTGAGCAGACCCATACATAGGATGTGTCATCGGAAGAGCATAACTTCCACATATGTGTATGCCTGGAGGGTCGAGTGTGTGGTCTGCAAAAGAGGCCCTCGACGTTCCCGATTTTCTGGTTCATGGCACTAATCTAACATGGACTATGCGCAGTGAGATGTGCTTGTGAACACCTTGTCTGAATTCCTAAGTGACATCCCAAAAGACAAAATTGTTACCTTTCATAAGTGCTATTTTGATCTATTTTTGTAATGGAATTATCCTTGTAGAGGCATCTGACCTTATTTTCTTCTCATTTACTTCAACTTTATTTTTGTTTTTGATTCCTTTTCTGTTTGTTATACATAAT
>RJWM01039004.1:0-16395 GCA_004363535.1 Dasyprocta punctata | reverse complement strand
CACTTAAAGTGCAGTGTACAACTGGATAAGTTTGGATGTGTATTTATACCCGTGAAACCATCACCATCAAGATAGTGGCGGATTTATCACTCTCAAACCCACTTTATTAACATTTAAGGTATTCCTTGTGGTTCTTTAGGACAGTGTGGAAAGATATGAAATCAGGCCTTGGTGAGAGTGATTCCAAAAGTTTTTGATTCTGGAAAGACACACAAAAAATAAAATCCAAAGCTGTGTTAAAACTTGTCAGAAAGCTAATTGTTGTTTTTAATAAACATAAAAAAGAACATGAATTTGAAGGTTTTTTTTGAGGGGCTTCACTTGTATCTGGTTATTGTCGAATATTTAACGCAAAAGCAAAGGAAAATTCTGTGGGTCTTCTGGTCTCAGTGTTCCAATCTGAGCAAATCAGTGCTAAGTATTTAGTTAGTACCGACAGAATTATAGATTAGCAGGTCGGTGTGCATTTTGTGCGGTGGTTATTGTATCACAGCACCGCTGCTTATGGTCGCTGTGTGACGCTGTTGCTTCTTGTACGCCTTGCATTTTGTGTTCTCTTTTTAGCCTTCTCACCTACCCTGGAGGGAGCTGATGCCTTCTTTTACAGAGGAGGAGCCTGAGCCTGTTATGGTACTAATTTACTGCAGTAAGTCCCTGAGGTTACTGCCAGTGTTATAAAGCTAGCAAGTGACAGAGTCAGGATGAGATTGAATTTCCCAAGCTCTGTATTATTCTACTTTAAATTATAAAACAAGTGAGTCACTCACAAACACATTTTGGACCATGTCTGTGTGACAGGTTGCTTGCTGCCCATGGGCACGGCTGTGGACAGCGGCGCAGCTGGCACTTCGGGCCGTGTGTGTCCGGGAGGTCAGGCACTCCCGGGTGGGGAGCTGGCAGGGCTCGTGTCTTGGGGAAGCCGAGCTGGCCCCCGGCAGCACCCCCGGGCGCCTGGTGGGAGTGCAGAGGCGCCGTCCGCTGAGAGCGGTGGGTGACCGCCGCACGGCGCCCCGCTGTGCTTCGCAGGCCCCACGGGAGCTCGGGCCTTGTGGCCCCGTGCCCGGGTTGCTCTGGGCCCGGTTCTCAGGCTCACACCCGCCTTCGCGCGTCTCCTTTGAGGGAAACTCCCAGCCTGCTAGATGTCTGCTACGGGTTCCTGTTCTCTAAGATTGAAGAATGAATTTTAGGCACGACGGGGGTTAAGAGCAGAATGTATGTATTGAGAGAAAGAAAGAAAGCTTCTGTCCGAGAGGGACAGAAGGGGTCCCCAGTGGGTTGCCAAAGACTCTGTCTTTTCTAGGGATTTTTACAGAGCCTAACCACAAAGTGAGGCAGGTGTAAGGTGGGGAAAACGTGGGAACTCACAAGGCGGGCACGAGGTGGGACAGAACTATGGTCTACCAATCAGATTACTTGTTCAGGTAAAATTGGTTAAATCGAGGACAAATGGAGAAGTCACGCAAGTGGGCGGGTCTAGAGAGCAGTGACTCTTCCTGTAGGGGGCTGGGATGGTGACTCTTGGCTTCCTCGGGGTGATAGAGACCTATCAATTCCTGATGCACTTGGGGTATGTGGGTGCACTTGGTTTATCTTTTGTCTTGAGGTCTGGCCCACAGCCAAGGGGTCTGTCTCCCCCACAGTTGCAAGGTATCTGGCCTTCTGCACCGGTTCCTTAGAGGGCCCAGCCCTGTCTGACTGCCTAGAATATTTTTATCTAACTCTGCTGCCTGTAACAACCTGACTACTTAGGCGTCTTGTCCTGAGATTTCCTCGAGCAACTTGGCCACCGAGGGACAGGAGCTGCTCTCCAGCTTTCAGCCTTAGGATGTCGGCACTTGCTTAAGAATTGTGAGGACCCACGCAGTTTACATTGAGTTATACCACTCAAAATCTACCTTATCAGAAGTTAAATTTTGTTCAGTGAAAAATAGCAATAGTAAATTCATTACATGTTACCACACATAACGAAAAATAGCTGTACTTTCCAAAACAAAATAAGTGAGAAGGGTAGCATTGTTTTGTACTTTTTGAATATCTTAATAAAAGGAGTAGCCGGGCGTGGTGGCGCTCGCCTTTAATCCCAGCACTTGGGAGGCTGAGGTAGGCGGAGCGTTGTGAGTTCAAGGCTGGCTTGGGCTACAGCGCTAGCCCAAGGCCTGCCTGAGCTACATAGTGCGACCCTGCTTCAAAAAACTGGAGCTGGGGGTTTGGCTCAGCGGCTTAAGCACCTGTCTGGTAGGCGTGAGGTTGTGAGTTCAATCCCCGGTGACACACACATACACACACACACAAATAAATAAAAGGAGTGTTACTCTGCTTCTGCTATTTAATCTGTTGCACTGTATTTTAGTATATTTTTGGTAAAAACTGATGAAGAAGATCTGGGCTCACACGGATTTATAGTTTCCCTTTTAATGGAAAAGGGAAGACTATTTTAGTAGCATTTTATGTACAGCTCGAAATTTGCAATGGTTCAGTTGAAGAATTTTTATCTTTACAAAACAAAATCGTGCCCATATAAATCATGCCCACTGTTTTTAATTTTAAGTACAGAATTCAATAGGTTGCATAAGCTCAATACTTTATTGTAAATAAGCTTTGTGATAGACATGCCTGTAATGCTACCCCTCTGGGAGGTGGAGGCAGAAGAATGGAAAGTTTGAGCCTACCCTGGGTAACTAATCAAGACCCTGTCTGCGAAAAACAATGCTGGGGTGTAGCTCAGTGGTTAAGTGCTTGCCTAGCCCTGTAAAAGACCCTGAGTTTAATCCATGGTACCAGAAAGATGGAAAAAACAAGAACAAAAATCTAGTGTTTGTGTTGGGTGGTTTTGCCCCATGGCAGGCTAATGTAGTGTACTGAATACAGCAAGGGTAGGGGGAAGCTTTGACGTTTGGTAGAGGAGGTGTATTAGCTTTTTTTTTTTTTTTTGAGACCAAGTCTTGCAATATAGTTCAGGCTGGCTTTAAACTCACTATTTAGCCCAGGCTGAGCTAGAACTCATGGTGATCCTCCTATCTCAGCCTCCCAAGAGCTGAGATTACAGGTGTGTACCACCTTGCCCAGTTTAGGTGTATTAAATGCCTGTTTTACTTGTGAAATTTTCAGCTTGCAATGAGCTTATCGGAGGCATAACTCCACAGGAAGTTGAGGAATTCAATTATTGTGCACATTCCATTTTAATGTTACTCTAAAATCCAACAGGTGGTTATTTCTCAAAGGTTAGCAGCAGTGTAGACCTGGGCCTGGGCAGCTGTGTGTGAGGTGCCTCCAGCAGAGGACTGGGCCATTTTTTTAAAGGAAAAGTTGATCACTGTCTTTTGACACTGTCTTTTGAGATTCTAGTTTATGCAAAGTAGAATAAGAAATGTGACATAGATTTTATTTTGCTGTTCAATAGCACTTAACAAAAAAAATGGCCTCTTCAAAGATTGCTATTCTAATCAAACCCCAACTCATATCGGGTACCTAGCTCAGTGACATAAGCACCTTCCTGGCAAGTGAAAGGTCCTGAGTTCAATTCCCAGTACCAGGAAAACAAAAAACAACAACATCAACTTATATGCAAAGGAATAGGAACACTTTTTCCTTGGAAGATCCACAACTTATGTTATTGCTACATTTTTGTTTTAGGTAGTGAAAAGTTAATGGTTTCTGACATGGTGCCTTGGTAAATATTGGTTGAAAATACCTCTTGTTTATTGGGATGCTTCTGTTCATCTTTTCAAATTCTGTTTGTGTCCATTATTGAGTAAGTGAGGAAATACACTTAAACCAGTACAGGAACACAGCTAAACATCCAAATCAACAGATGTGTCCAGTAAGTCAGGCAGCCACTGGGTGTACTGTTCTTACTTATGGTGTCTCAATGTCATTTATGCATAGTTTGTTTTTCTCTTTCAAGATCCACACGGGTTTACAGCATGAGATAATCTGGCCCTGTCAGCCCAGCTGTGTTCCTCTGGATGAAAAGCTCCTGCCTCAGCTCCTCAAGGAAGCAGGCTATGCTACCCACATGGTTGGCAAGTGGCACCTGGGAATGTACCGGAAAGAATGCCTTCCCACCCGCCGAGGATTTGACACCTACTTCGGTAATGGGAGCGCATGTGTTTCTCTAATACTCAGGCTAACTACGGCCTTCTCATAAAACACACCCAGTGTAATCAGATGAAATAATGGGAAGCCTGAACGTGGAACAAATCACTGAGCTCAGCCCGGAGGCCACTTTCTAATGTTCCTTCCTGACGTGCCGTCTGAGCTGGGGAGGTGGGTGTGCGCGGCAGCTTGGTCCCTGTGCCCCGTCCTGAGACTCCCTGGGGCTTTAAAGGTCTTCCCTGCGCCTCTCCTGCAGGCGTTTTACCTGGGGAGGATGCAGCCTCCTGGTTTGTGCTTACTTACAGTAAGGCCTAATCTGAGCACGCGGTGTTTCCTGCACAGAAGTATGCAGTATTCTCACGGGGTGGGGGTGGGGAGTGAGAGTTTTCTTTCTCCTCCCTCTGGGGAGGGTGGTGAAGGTTGTTTTCTGTTGGCATCCTTCTCCCATCTGTGAGGTATGTTTTTGAAATCACTATATCAGAGAGGATCAATTATAATAATTGGATCAAAACCAACACTAATAAAATGAGGACAACAGATAACAAACGTTAATAGGAAGATAATAAGAAAATAATAAATATTTTATGAACTTGATAACCCTATAAGAATAAATGCGAAACCTAAAGTTTGTTTTAAAATATGCCCTTTAAACCTGTTACAAACTGTGCCTTAATTGATAACCTATTTATCTTGCCAGTAGCTCTATATTTTTCTGTCAAATTCTTTTTATATTGAGCTATCTTTCTGTCTAGCTATTTAGCTACCTCCCTACCTTCCATCTGCTGTCTGGTTTATTTACAGCCTGTCATAGCCAAAAGGGAACACATATTGAGCATAAAAATTTTAACTACAATAACAAGATCAGGGAGAGTAGAATACTTAGATTAATGGCACCAAATTATTAAAAAAGTCTGTGGCTCTAGGTGGGCTTCATAGTCAAGTCCAAGATACGAGATTTCCAAAGTCTAAAGTGGGAGAGAGGGGGAGAGAGAAAAAAAGGAAAAGACTGTAAAAGTCATGTTATTTACAGGAAAAATGGAAACCAGATGTTCAGGAAGAGTAAGTAAGGCATTTTCTGGCTGTTAGACCAGAGAAAAAGTTCTCCTTTGGGAGAAGGTAAAGTGGACAACATCCTTAAAAACATCACTTTAGTAATAAAGTAGTGGTTTCCTTATAGAAGTGTCTGGAGGTATTCTCTTCCACTCAAGCAAAGGCCAGTGCATGGTAAGTGAAATTCAGTAGAAAGGTTGTAGGTGGAGGCCACGCCCACGCAATCAGAGCACCTGGCTGTGTGAGGCCATCTTGGATCCAGTTAAAATCAAGATCCAAGGACCTCAGACCGAGAGCGTGCATGCCTGTACCGTCCAGTGCTCCGAAGGCATTGCTAATCAACCCTGGCATTCCGGATGAACCCAGATGTGTCCTTAGTCTCCTCAAGCAGCTGTTAAAAATCAGACTCAAATGTAGACCCCTTTGTCATCTGGAAATTCTAGAGGAACAGCCTGTACTTCCTTTGAGATTTTTCAACCAGGCCTTTGCTAAAATATAAGTTGATATCTGTACTCTGGCAAGAGAGCAGACATAGATGTTCTGAATTTTTAAAATTAAAAACCGAGTAGCTGGGTGTGGTGGTGCACACCTTTATTCCCAGCACTCAGGAGGCTGAGGTAGGTGGAGTGTTGTGAGTTCAAGGCCGGCCTGAGCTACATAGTGCGACCCTGCCTCAAAAAACTAGGGCTGGGAGTTTGGTTTAGTGGCTTAAGTGCCTGTCCAGCAGGCATGAGGCTGTGAGTTCGATCCCTGGTGCCGCAAAAAAAAAAAAAAAAAAAAAAAAAGCCAAGTTATGTACTTAAAAATGCAGTTGAAGGAAGGTAGACAAGATAGAAAACCTTTTAAAGGAATTAAATCTAACTAGACCTAGATGAACAAGCACCTGCATTCTTAGGAGAGGTGACTTGCTCCCCTGGGTATGGTGACCACATAGCATGTATCATTGTCACAACTGATGTTCTGCTACACACAGTCAGGGAATGGGGGTGGTGTTGGCTGTCCACCCCTGTGGATGCCCTAAGTAACCAAGGAATTGTATACTTTAGACAAGTGACTTGTGTGCCATGTGAGCTGTCTCAATACAGCAATTAAAGCAGTCAGGGACTGAGTTATTAGAAAAAAGTAATTTCTAATTTTTCCCCAAAGTGCGTAGGCTGCAGGCTCAGCATCGGAGTTCACATTGGTGCGTAACTGTTAACGCTGAAATCTTTACAGGATCATCAGAGAGTTGCTTTAGGGTCAGTTTGGCCAAATATAAATAATTCTTGTCATGGTCACTTACTCATCGCTAGGACAAAATACCCAATACCCACAACTGAAAAGAGGAGATGTTTATGTTGGCCCCCAGTTTTAGCCCACAGCTGGCCAGCACAAGGCAGTAAGGCTGGGCAGGAGGGGCCAGGGAGGCAGACTGCACCCCGCTGATCGCCTCTTCTGACCCAAGCCGCCTCCTGAGGGTGAGTGCGCTGTGATGCCCGGTGATTCAGTGACTTTCTGGAAGCCGCCCGTGAGGATGCCTAAGGCTCTTAGGCACATTGGGATAGAAACCGTAGTAGCTTTACTTCTGGAATTCTCCTTGTGGTGATAGTTCAATTCTCATAGTCCTTATATTATCTGATCAAGTATATCCTACACAGAAATTCTCCCAAATGATAGAAGACATGCACACTTGTAGATAAGGGACTTGAGGTCGTTTCCTCAAGGTCTAATACTTACTAGTTGTTAAAAACTCAAACCGGACCTCTGGTGCTCTTGTAAGTGCGAAAGATCTCATTCTTGAGCCACTTTCCGAAGTGGTAACTTGAGAGAGAGTGACGGGCTGGAAGAGCTGTGTTGGTAGCAGGTTGTCAGGTAGAGGTTTCTGTCCTGCAGACTTGTGCAGGGGCTCAGGTGCAGAGCTTGGGGAGGAGTCTGGGGGGGGGTATAGTTTAGTTTCAGACAAGAGCGTGGGGTGCTGGATGGTCTGCTTTCCTGCTTAGCCTACTGCGGTTACTCACAGTTCACCAGTGCTCTGGGCTCTCTAACTCCAAAGAAAAGTTAGTGATTTGAAAATACTTGTTTTGTGGCACCAGGGATCGAACTCACAACCCCACACCTGCCAGGCAGGCACTTAAGCCACTGAGCCAAACTCCCAGCCCTGGTTTTTTGAGGCAGGGTCGCACTATGGAGTTCAGACCGGCCTTGCCTTCGTGTTGTAGCCCAAGCTGGCCTCGAACTCACAACGCTCCTCCTACCTCAGCCTCCCAAGTGCTGGGATTAAAGGCGTGCACCACCACGCCCAGCTGAAAGTTCCTGTTTTCAGGAATCACTTGCAGTTAGTTTTGACAATACAGCAGGAGGAAGAAAGCGAAAGGTGTCTTCTGCCAGAGAATAATTTTAACCCATCAGCCAGCTTCAGTCAGAGGTGTCATCCATGGGAAAGCTGGCGGAAGACTGATAATATATTACTCAGCTGCGTGATCTGTAAAACTGGGGTGTTTTGTTTTGAGGCAGGCTCTTCCTATGCTAGGGAGCCCTGGCTGACTCTGAATTTGGAATCCTCCTGTCTCAGCCTTCTGGTGTCTGGATCACATACGTGTACCACCAGGCCTGGTTTGGGATTCGTAAAGTCCACAAAATCAAGTGAAGCAAGAGACTTTATTTAGGTTTTTCTTGGTTGTATCCTAACCACTTTAATCACCAGTGAAAGGGCAGAAACTATTTCCATGCATACATTTCTTTTTCTCTTTCACATTAATTAACAAATATGTTGGGTTTTCCTATTATATATGTAGGAGAAAAAATTATCATATAGAAAGTTACCTTAAAATTGAGCAACTAACCGGGCATGGTGGTGCACGCCTTTAATCCTAGCACTCGGGAGGCTGAGGTAGGTGGAGCCTTGTGAGTTCGAGGCTGGCTTGGGCTACAACGTGAGCAAGGCCAGCCTGAACTACATAGTGTGACCCTGCCTTGAAAAAAGTAGGACTGGGAGTTTGGCTCAGTGACTTAAGTGCCTGCTTGGCAGGCGTGAGGTTGTGGATTTGATCCTCAGTGCCACCAGAAAAAAAAAAAAAAAAAAAGATCGAGCAACTAGGCATTGTGGTAACCATTGTTGATTTCCCCTTACCTTGTTTTGAAATCCTGTGTCACTTACACTGCCTTGTTTTGATTGGCATTATTCTGTTTTACTTTGCTTGGTTTTATTCTCTCTAAAACAAACTTAAAATAAGATCAAGGAACTAATGATATGAATTTATTGAATCATGAAATAGGGGACCTTAATTAAAAACTGAATTGATTTATGATACAAGCTATTTAAGACTCTTTATCACCAATTTAAGGAAAGTCCAAGTCTGAGGAAAAGGCTAGGCTAATTTTATCATAATCATTTTAAGATATATATATATGTATGTATATAAGTATACATAGATAAAATCAGGAAATACATGGTGTGATAGGAAAACATGATGCATGTTTGAATTTTCGAAAATTCCTTCTAGTCCTGGAAGTCCTCTTTTGTATCTTTAGTCACACTGTCATGGCTGCCTTGGTGTCTTGAATTGATTGAAAGAATTTACCTTTCGTGGTCATTTTGACTTTGGGAAAGAGCTAGGAATTGCTGCGTGCGGGAGCCAGTGAGCGAGGTGGTGAGGACGCGCGGCCGTGTTTCTGAGTCTGCCTTTCTGTTGGATGGACTCAGCAGCGGCATTCACCGTGTCTTCTATGGAATTTTACAAAGACACTTACCAAAGAACACTTCCGGAAATGCTTCAGAGAGTTTCAGGAATGATGGCATGAGTGTTTGAACTGAAGGGGAGGATTCTGAGGGCGATCAATGAGAATAGATCTTTTACTGTAATAATCTTTTTAAAGTAAACATCCAACATATATTTTGATCATCTCTTGTAGCTAAGAGCCCAGCAAAGTTACTTATCAAAATGTGCTTCACATAATACACAGTTCACCCAATTAAGATATATAGTTCAGTGATTTTTAATAAATTTACAATGTGTGCCACTGTCATTGCATTCCAATTGTAGGACATTTCATCACCCCAAAAAAGAAACAAGTCAGGCATGGTGGTGCACACCTGTAATCCCAGGACTTGAGAGGCTGAGGCAGGAGGATGGTTGTGAGTTCGAGATCACCCTGGGCTACAGTGCGAGCTCAGGGCCAGCCTGAACTGCGTGCTGATACCATGTCTCAGACAAAACAAAACAAAACAGAAACCAAATCCCATTAGCAGTCCCTTTCCACGTCCCTGTACCCCTTCCAGCCTTCAGCAGTCACAGCTTCCTTTCCATCTCTGTAGCTTAACCTGTTTTGGACATTTATGTACATGGGATGATAATACACAGCATGGCCTATTTTAGTATTTCAGGAAAATATGGAACATGTTTATGTCTAAATTGTGGACTAGGTAACTGATGCCACTTAAACTGCGGGTGAAATCAAGATCCCTATAGTAGAAAAATCTAACTTGAGTGCTGTGGTTTGGTTTGGTCTTGTGGCTGCCTAGCTGTATGCACATCTTCCCTGGAATGGTTTGCATCTTCCGCCAGTGGGTGTCAGCATCTGACTGAGGATGACTCCTCCTCTCCCTTACTGTGAATAACCTGGCAGCCACTCCCACGCTCAGTACCAACCAACAACATTATTTGAATCTTGTGAACGTTTACAGTACCACCTCACTGTAAAACCTGCAGCAAATCACATTAACCATATGTTATTTTTGCCACTTAAATAGCTTTAAAGGATTTTGATGTTCTTATCTTTACTGCATTTGAACTCTGATTTTTTTTCAACATATTTGTGTGGATTCACCCATTTGAAGAGTTACATGATAGAGCCTGTGTTCTTAAAGATTCGATAAGGAGTGCATTTTAATTTTTATGCAATAACATTTTAATGACTTCTGCTACCAAATATAGAGATGTTAAGAATGTTGCTCTGATAAGTCTTGTCATTTGATTAGCCTTGTCAGGGGTAATCAATTGTATTAGGCAATTAAACAAACATTTGTTTGTTTAACAAGTCTTATACTGTGCTGACAGTTTTTGCCTTCCATTCTTGTTGCAGGATATCTCCTAGGTAGTGAAGATTACTACTCCCATGAGCACTGTGTGTTCATTGAGGCTTTGAACGTCACACGATGTGCTCTTGATTTTCGAGATGGTGAAGAAGTTGCAACACAATATAAAAACATGTATTCAGCAAACATATTTACCAAGAGGGCTACATCCCTCATAGCTAACCATCCTCCAGAGAAGGTAAGTCTTGCTACTTTAATGATACCAAAATTTTGTTTAGATAGAAAAGACCACTGTTATTTAGGGAAAGTCTAATAAATTCTAGGGGGGTTCATTTTTCAAATTTTAGAGTGCGTGAGAATCAGCCTGAGGTGCTTGTTAGAAATGAGAATTCGTGGCGCCCACCTCTAAGAGCATGGCTTGTTAGGAAGGGGAGAAACCCTGTGTTCGCATTTTAAAGGAAGCCTTAGAAGGTGATTGGGGTGAGCGGTCCCAGGTCACACTCCGTAGAATCCCGCGTCTGTAATGTTTCAGTAGAAATAGACTTGCAATATTTTGATGCATTATGTGTGTGCGTTGAGTAATTAGTAAAATGATCTTTTCCTGTTAATAATGGGTTTATGTGCAAGATAAGGCTTTATTATGGTTAACTTTCTGTTAAGGGATGCACAGTTTTGGATTCAGGGCAACTCCTCTGCCTTTCACCCCCTCGCCCAAGATTACTTTGGATATGCTAGATCTTTTGTATTCCCATATTGATTTTATGATCAGCCAGTCAGTTGCTACAAAGGAATAAAAAAATAAAAAGGTACCCACTTTCATTCGGGCTTCATGGAAGCTGTGTACTAGCTTGGGAAGAATGGTCATCTTGATGGTCTGGTCTTCCGTTATTAGTGAGGCTGTTTTCCGCTCTCTGCTTATGCCCTTAATTAGCCTTTCTACTTCACAGCTAGTATCTAGGACCAGAGATTCTTTTTTTTTTTTTTTTTTTTTTTCAGTGCCAGGAATTAAACTCAGGATGGCTGAGCAATATCACTGGACCCTGGGACCAGAGATTCTGAGTCCTATCTTGTGATTGAATTTAATGCCTCTGTTCCTGATCATGTATTAGAATCATTTGGGAAACTTGTAAGAAATGCCGATGCCACATACTGTGGCCCATTGGTCCAAGATGGGATCCAGTCATTAGTATTTCAGCCTCCCCCCACCCGCAAAGAGTGATTCTGATGTTGGGCCACCATGGGAACCTTGGCAGGTAAGGGCATTCTGTGATGTATCATCCAGGGCACTGCCCCAAACACAGAGACAAGCACACGCCAGTGATGACCTATTAAAAGTTTCACAATCTAACAGTACCTTAATTAGGCCACAGCTATAATCTGCCTACAGTAAAACTTCATTCGAAGAAGGAATTCTAGTACTCGCTTGGGACTGAGTACTCCCGTAACATTAAGTGAATAAGACGAGGCAGCTGGGGTGAACGAGTTCTTTGTGAGTGGGCTGTCTTCATGGGGTGATGGTGAAAGCACCGACACCACGGAAAGCAGGATGAGCACGGAAGAAGTGTGGTTAGCATAGTGCCTCTCAAGGTCGCATTACGGAAATCACCAGATGAGAGGATGGTCACTTGCCTAACATCTGAAAGAATCTGAGGCAGGATCTATTATTCCTGATATCCTCAAAGTAAAGTCTTAAGCACGGACATAAATGAATAAAACAATCAATAGTTGAGTAGTATCTTAGTTACTTTTCTTGTTACTGAGATAAAAATACCTGACACCCAAAGTTAAAGGAGGAAAGTTGTTGTAGCTCACAGTTTGCAGAGGTTTCAGTCCACAGTCAGCTGGTCCCAAGGCAGGGTGGCGTTGGGCAGAGAGGCATCACAGAGGAGAAGCAGTCTACGGCAGGCAAAACAGGCAAGCAGCAAGCCTCCCTCTGTCCCTTCTCACAGCCTTGATCGTGGCATTGCACCATGAATCAATCATAGCCCTACACACTGCAGATCCAGCCACCTCTGAAAAGCCCCACCTGTGACCGCCTGAGGCTCTGCGGGGTCATTGGACACAAGCCATTATAGGCAGTGACCCAAACATACTTGATTAAGGCAGCCCCCGCAGATGTTTGCATTTTCAGTGCTGAATAAAACGATGCACTGACTGGGCTCAGGAGGTGCGCTGTTCCTTGTCCTGCCCCAGTGGTCAATCCAGTGCTGTGCACGTTTCCCAGGTGCTGTCTGTAAACAGTAAGGCAGGCAGGGGGTTCTAAGCTGGACGTCACTACTGTAAAGAAGTGTCGCAGGCCAGCTTCACACTGCGGCTGCTGTGCCGGGGCATTTGAGGGGAAGAAGCGCGTGGACTGTTTTGGTGCCAGCACAGGTGCTGGTCCCGGACTGGGCTCCTGCTCACAGTGAGTCCCTGCGTTCGAGGAATGGGTGTGCTTTCTCCTTTTCTACGGGCTCATCCCACAGTAGTGACACTGCGAAGAGAAAGTCACATATTTATAACGTGTCTTTCTGTTAGAAGTAACACCACGCGTGATGGGCCATGCTTGTAATCCCCACATTCTGGGAGGCTGAGGCAGAAGGATTGCAAGTTCGATCCCCGCCTAGGCAGTTTAGCAACTTAGTGAGATTCTGTCTCAAAATTTAAAACAAAAAGGGCTAGAGCTATAACTCTGTGCAAAGGTACTGGGTTCAACCATGGTACTGCAAAAATAAACAAAACACTCACAGCACTTTGCAGAGTGAAAACAAATATCTCACACACCTCTTCTACTAGAAACTTCTTAAAGAAAATTTTAATTTTTAGTGGAAGATTCTTTTCTTTGGCACCCTTTGGGAAGAAATGTCTTAATTTGAACATCAAAGATAGAGTACATTTTCGAAACATCATATGCTTTTTTCCCATTCATACTTTATTTATTTATTTTTTGTGGCACCGGGGATCCAACTCATAACCTTGTGCCTGCCAGACAGGTGTGTAAGCCACTGAGCCAAATTCCTGGCCCTCTATTCATACTTTAGATTCAGTAAATATATAAGGAAGTGAGAATAGAGCTGCCTGTCACACTGACAGGAGGGTTCTTAGCACTGGGAGGACACTCAGACTGCGCTTTAGGAGCCTCATGGCATAAGAGAAAGGGAAAAGAATTCTCAGCATCATAAACGTGAATATGATAGTAGCTTTGGGCGATAATGTTTCCCTTTTAATGATACTTCAGTATTGAGTCATTCCTGTGTCCAGGATTCCGTTTTAGAGTCCGGAGACACCTGAAAGGGTGATAGGGTGAGGATAGCGTGGAGCCCTAGTTAATTGTTATTTTTACTGGGCTACTATATGGTGTAAAAGATGCTACTTTTTTCCAGTTTAAAATGCTATAAAATTTTTCTCTTTGTTGGGGAATGAAGTTTACTGTCTGAGCGTGGACAGTTTATTTTTTTACAGTATTGTGTGGAGGTATCTCGAGTTGTGCTGGTCCTAACCTCCTAACGTGGGCCACACCCGGAGGAAGTCTGTCTCGTCCTGGTGACCTGGAGCCACCCGCGGGTGGGAGGCCGCCCGTGCCACCTGACCCCAGCGCTGCTCCGAGGCAGGAAGGAACAGTTTATCTTTACCTTTCTGCTCCAGGAACAGCCTATCTTTATCTTAGCAGAACTCAGTTGCTAGGATTGGGGTAATGCGAGACTTGCACGGCCCGGGACAGTTGCTCAGATGGCTTTTTGTCCCCCAAGAGGCGACCTTCATTTCTGACAGCGGTGTCCCTTATTTTTGAGTAATTAAAGCTGACTCCTGGGCCAGTGAGGACTGCTATAGCTTTATGTTTTTAACTCCTTAGGTGTAATGGTAATATTTTTAGCCAATAAGGAACAATTATGGAAAGGATTTCAAATTACTTTTTTGATGTATTTGGCAAAGTGAAGAGAAGGCACTCTTCACTGAATATTTGTAAGCCCCTTTAATAGTGATCCTAGGGCATTTTCCTCTCGTGTGGTCACGGAAACACTCGACCTGTTCAGGGTGGAAAACCCCACAGCTGTCCTCTTTGGGATCTGAGCTGGTCTGAGAATGAAACTGATGTAAAACAGAATTTTAGGAGAAAAGTATTGTACCAGTTCTGCATCAAGAAAGGCCCTAAAGAAGTCAGTTACATACAGAATTGGACAAAGAATAGTCAATGTGCAAGTGTGACTGTATTACATGGAAGGCTTAAAACAGAGTTATTTTAGCAAGAGCTGTAGGAATTCTTTGTTTCAGCGTCTTCCACTTGAGGATAAGGATGTAGCCTTTTCTTTTATAGTGCAGGAAGAGTATGTTTGGCACAGGAATTTCATCTTCTGCATTTAACAAACAGCGCAGAGTCAAAGTGAGCTTTTCCTGGTGGGTTTTTGTTAGTGTATGTTTTCAGTACATAATGATTACAGTTACTGCAGGGAGGTTTGGTGTTTTAATCCCCTGCGCTCCCCCTCCGTCCCTGTCCTTCCATCTGTTGGTCTCCTCCCCACTGGCAAAAGCGCCATTTATATCTGCTCCTCTCCTTTCTCTCCCCTCCCTCCGTCTCTTGTTCTTGCATCCATTTGAGAAAGTCTCCCTCTTCCTCTCTGTCGACCTTCTGTTTGCTCTTTAATAACTGCATTTTGGACACGGCCTGTATGCCCATCAACAGGTGAATGGACAAAGAAAATGTGATACTCATACACAACGTGATGCTACTCTGCCATAAAGAAGGGTGAACCGGAGGCCTTCGTAGGGAAGGGGATGCACCTTGAGACCATGACATTCGGCGACGTAAACCAGACACACAAGTTTAAATAGCACGTGGCTTCTCTTATATGACGATTTATATAAACGTGTATCTATATGTACCACCTGTTTTTTTAAATGCCTTTAATTTAAATAGCAATATGGCAGGATAGCCCATGTTAACCCCTTCATCTTCTCTTTAAGTCTTGGGCGCCCGCCCTCCCATCCCTCTTCCTTCCTAGCTCCCACTCACTGGAGAATCCAGACCAGAATCACAGAATCTTGTTTACACCTGAACAGAAAGTGAACCCGAAAGTATTGCCCTTTGGCATGCTGAGCCCTCTGACCCGAGGGACCTTGGACGGGCCTCAGCAGCAAGGTCTTCCCAGCCTTCCCTTGTCCTCCTGCCCCTGCCGCCCTTTGCCCTCCAAGGCAGGCCCACGGCAGGTCATGGAAACTACGACCCATTTCCCTGAAGCCAGCTTATTAGTCACTTTCTTGTCGCTGGGACAAAATACCCAACACCTGTAATGTAAAGGAGGAGAAGTTCATTCGTGCGTGGTTTCGAGGATTCAGTGCACGGTCAGCTGGGTAGACACACCCTGGCCGGAGGCCGAGGCTGGGAGCCCCGCTGTAGCTGAGCACAGCTCCGCCCTCGCAGGTCACTCCCGAGTCACCTGTTGCAGTCAGGCCCCGCTGCCCAGCAGTGCCGTCAGCTGGGATTGCTTGCTAGTGTGGGTCCTTGTTTTGAAAAAGGGATAATGGAAATTAAACATAAAGTATGAATTTATAGGAAAAAGTTTTAATTGGGAAGTATAAGAAAATGGTAAGGGGCTTAAGCTTGACGAGCTGACGAAGATCAGACAGGGAGGATAAGAAAAACAGGAAAAGACTTCAGCTGTGCAGGTGGGGGGCGCACTCTGGTGAGGGGATCAGACTGGCCCACCCACAGAGGCCAGAAGCCTGCTTTTAGGGACCGCTGGTGGGCTGGGGTCCAGCTGATCACTGTCGCAGTCCCGGTTTCTTAGCTCTGGAGTCCTCGTGGTTCCCTGAAGCAGTTGTCTGTTTGTGGTGGTTTCAGTCTGCACACCTCAGCTTTTCCCGGAGTCGGGGCGGTCACAAGTGCGGTGCTGGAGCCGTGGCTGGAGATTACTGGGCGAGCTGAATGTCCCCGTAAATTCCTTTTTGTGGTGTCCTTAGCCTTGGAGGGAGAGAAGGTTGTGTAAAGTCAGAGCTAATTAACCTTATTTTCTGTGCCTTTAGACAGAAGCTTCCTAAATGATTAACATACCAGAATGCAGAGCAGAGAAAGGATTCCACCCAAAGTTTTAAGATAGCAAAGGATACAAAATAAAGGTTGGGCTTTGTTCTATTTTTAGTTACCTGTTGGGCATCTGTAGGCGCACAGAGTCACAGCTGCCAGCAAAAACTACTTTTAAGTTTGAGTCCTTTGAAGAAAGCACACATTGTGCTTCTGATGAGCCACAGGCCAAGGGCCC
>RJWM01039003.1:0-16394 GCA_004363535.1 Dasyprocta punctata | reverse complement strand
ATCTCCTTTGATTTTCCGTCCTCCACCTTTCCGGCTATGTCTCCTTTAGAGGCGCTAAGGGATTGCCCTATTATTAATTTCATTTCAATTCTCAGTTGGGCTAACAGTGCCACTTTAATTTCTTTCATAGCTTCATGGAGTTGTCTCCCCACTTCGGTTGTCATCTCCTCTGAGAGTTTAATTTTTGGACTCCCAACCTCGTCTGCCTTTACGTCAATCGGGTTTGTGCTGCTTGTATCGGAGTTCGGAGAGCGCCCTCTACCTTTCCTTCTTGGCATTTTCCTGGGCTCTGCTGTGTTTCTCCAGCCCGCCTCGGCTCCAGTGAAGTGCGCATGGATAGGGCCGTCTGCCTAATTTCCTCTATCACCCCCAGGGCGCCCGTGCAGATTCTGCCAGGACCCTCCAGGGCCTGGTGTGGGCAAGGAACCATGCCTAATTAGGTGCAGTTCCAGTCTCAAGATGGAAGCCTGTTCCTTGCCCTCCCTGGGGAGTGGGGGGTGCGGGGCTGGGGACCGCCGAGTTTACTCACTCACCAGCTCGCGACCACCTCTTTCCACGATTGATAGCTGCCTCCACGGTTTCCGCCTTAACCACAGAAGTTCAATCGCGCATCTCAAACACTTTAATCGCACCTTCCCAGTTCGAGTCCGCGTTGGTTGGATTGAGCTCCAGTCAGAGGCGCCGCCACCTTTGTTTGTTTACTTCTTCTTTTTTTTTACTCTTTCCGAGGGCTACAGTTCTCATCCTAGACTCCTCTTAGGTCCAGAGGATCCATCTCCCTCCCCTTTCCTTCTTTCTGTTATTGTATTATTTTGTATTCCAGCATTTGGGAGGTATATTCCAGGGAGCCTCCCTACAGTGGAGTCATCAGGTCAGCCATTTTGCAGGAAGTCCAGAGCCTATATTGCAACCTCTCCAAAGACAGACAGACAGACACACACACACACACACACACACACACACCATAGACCGGCTAATTAATTTAAGTGTATTCAAATCTAAAAAAACTGCCAGGTGTGGTGGTGCATGCCTTTAATCCCAGCACTCGGGAGGCTGAGGTAGGAGGAGCATTGGGAGTTTGAGGCCCGCTTGGGCTACAACATGAGGGCAAGATGGGTCTGAGCTACATAGGGCGACCCTGCCTCAAAAAACCAGGGCTAGGAGTTTGACTCAGTGGCTTAAGCGCCTGTCTGGCAGGCATGAGGCTGTGAGTTCAATCCCCAGTGCCGCAAAAAAATAAAATAAAATAACACTTCTGTGAAACAAAAAACACTATAAAATATGAACCAAAGATACTCTAAAAAGTAAAGAAAAATCACAGACAGAGAGAATATATTTTGAATTGCATAATGAACTAAAAATTAGCATCCAGTTATAAAAGTGACTATGATTCAATAAGAACCCAAAAGAAAAATGAGAAAAGAATATGAATAGGAACTTCACAAAAGGGAAACTCATCCACTAAACATTTGAAAGCACTCACAACCTCACCAGTAAAGAAGGGAAGGAAAATATAAATCAGCATGTTCCAAAATTCCAACTCTCAGAAGGAAAGCAAGGGTTCAGCATAAACCACACTAACTGTAGTGTAGGAACAGTAAGCAACCCTTATCAGTTAAATACTGGGGACACTCCAGAAATGCAAGTTTCCAAACACCAGCCAACCATCACCTCACAAGCAAGTGGTTCTTCTAAAGATAGAAGCTATAAGCCAGCTGTGATAACCCTTTTTTGCAAATTGTAAGTGGATAGAAACAGTTTAGACAAAAATTTGGCAGCATCTTGTAAAGCAGCATATGTGTACCTCCACTGGCTCAAATCATTCCCTTAAGTCTACTCTACCTAGAGAAACTGCACACACAGACTGGAAATAGGTTCGCATGTGCTCCTTGTAACATTGTTTCTAATAACAAAATATTAAAAATTACCCTGAAATTTAATTGATAGAGGAATTATAAACAAATTATAGCCTATTCGTGCAATGAGTGTTACGTTGCAGTGGAAATGAATGAAATGTATAGAAAGGTATATTTCAAAATAGATAAACTTCAGAACATGATGGTTAGCAAAAAACGGATAGGAATATCAAGGCCTTCCTTAGCAATTCTGTCCACAACTACCATAATCTTCACATCATATCCTCTTCTCTACTTTTTCTTACATCATTTGTAGCTATCATTATCTCACATATTCTATGATTTTACTTACTTAATTTACTTACTGTCTTTTTGCCTTTCTGAAATAGAGCAGAAAGGACTACTTATTTCCTTTCATTCACTATCCCCAATTCCCATCTTGGTGCCTAGTTATAGTAGTTACTCAATAAAATATTTGCTAAATTAGTAATGAATAAAGTATGAAGACAATCTAATAAAATTTAAAACACAAAATAGTAAATATTATTTATGGATACGTATGAATATAGTAAAAACTTATGACATGCATTGGGATTATAAACACCAAATTCAAGAAGCGATCACTTTTAGATGGGGAATGAAGAGAATGAGATTAGAAAGATATCAAGGAGGATCAATTATATCTGTAATGTTTAATTTTTTTTTTTTGTACCAGGGATCAAACTCACAACTTTATGTTTGCCAAGCAGGCACTTATGCTTCTGAGCTAAACATGCATTCCATAAATCTTTTAAAAATAGGTGTAGCAAACATAGTAACAACATATTAAGCATTGACAAAAAGGTGATGGACACATAGGTTAATCTCTATTTTTTTATATACTTGAAATAGTTCATTTTGAAAATGTGTTATTGAAAGTAATATCTTACACCACCAATCACCACTGTTGGCCGTCACAACCACCAATCAGAGACCACATTCATTCTTGTGACTATTCGCAGCAATATGTGCACAACTCTTTTTCTTTGCTTGTTTGTTTGTGCTGGGAATTGAATTCATGACCTCATGCTTGCCAGGTAGGCTCTTGTGCTTGCTGAACTAAATCCCCAACCCTGCATGACCCTTCTGAATGACAACTTAGTCTAGTTTTTCTCATCCTCCTACTATATTACTATCTTCAATCTTACTATTCTTTCTTCTTTCACATGATCTTTCATGTTGTTTCATTCAAAATGGGTTATCGGTAAATAGTAAATGGATGAAATGAAAAACGTTAACTTGAGAAACAGCAGGCAGAAAAGGTAACATCATTTTTAGGGTCTGGCACACAATAAATACGTGAGAGAAAATATTTAGAATTTCAAACTGGCAATAGCAGAGCACTTCTGAGTGTAGCATTCTGCAAACTACACAGGAATTCTGCACCCACCTAGAAAACTGGTCCCAACAGCAGGCTGAAACTCGTAAGTTAAAAGCATCTGAATAATTTTAAAGGGTAGGATGTAGGAAAGCTGCTGGCTATGCACCAATCCATCCTCCTTTTTTCCTACTATAATAGAGGAACGATTTGGAGCACAGTTGCCAGGTAAGGATCGCATATATCAAGCTTGTACTAAAGCGTGGCCTTGTCAGTAAGTTCTCTCCCACAGAACAAAGTAGAGACAATGTGTACAAAATCCAGGCTGGAGAGTTCCTCCATGCTTTCTTCTCCCACTGTACCATCTTGGATTTATGGTAGCCCTTCTTCAATCACAGAAAGAACCTCAAGGACTCAAGACACCAGAGCCTCAGTTGCAAGAACTCTGGGTCCCTGAGTGTGTCAGGGGAGCTGCCCAGAAATGTTCAAAATAGTAAAGGTTCTCTATGAAGTCTTAATTTGGTTCACTTAAGTGATGTGATGAAAACACTTTTGATTCACTCAATAGCCAAACACATAACTTCCCAGACTAAGACAATGCTGTAACAGGCCCACAGATCTCTGTGTATTGGCAGCAATAGGCGCTGTGCCAGCCTGAAAGAAAGCCCAGCTGAGAGAAAAATTGAGCCATGCTCCAGTGGGAACCATTCACAAGCTCTCTCCAAAGAAACTCAAGCAGCTTGTTAAATTCAATTAAATAATTAAATTAAATTAAATTAGGCCCAAGGCAGTTTCCATAGGTAGCAAGCAGTAACCTGATTTAATATATAAACAAACTGCAACCTAATTTGAGAATATAGTCTTGTAACAAGACTCGGTCAATCACAGCAGATGAGCATCCAACCAAACACAGGCTATAATCTGCTGAAACATGTTCTCATAAGGCAAACACTGAACTGGAACCAATCAAAGTATTCTGTCTGTCCCTTTTTTTCTGGCTATAACTAGTCCCTTGTCACACCATGGAGCGGAGTTCTCTGAACTACATTTGTCTTGTTACCTGACTTATGAATCTTCTTTTGTGCTCACCAAAACTCTGTTGAATTTGTCTAAAGTTTTCCTTTTTAACACATTGCTATCAGAACTGAGATCTAAAGCAGCGCTCCAGGGATTTCCAGAAGATCCAAGTGATCAAGCAAGGTCAGTATTGTTTAGGGTTCTCTAGAGGAAGAGAAGCTAGAAGTCATAGAACAAGACCAGCGGGAACTTCTTCTTCTTAAACTACAACCAACATATCCTAGATAAAGAATTTCATTACTTTGAAGTGTTCACTGGCATTGCAAACAACTAAGAAAATAGGAGAGAGATTGTCCACTTTGATGTCAGTTCCATAAGTGCCCTCCTTTCAGACTGTTTCCCTACTAGAGGGAGCCCCTAAAACGATTAGCATTGACAAAGCCCCAAAGGATTCTCCTGGCAAGTGTTCACCGTAATACATTCAAATAAACATGGAGAAACAAAAGTTAACATAAATGGGGGATCCTGCACAATTTTGGTGGATACCTAGACCACCTTATCTACCACAAACTCAATTTTAATATGGCAAAAAAATCCCTCAGAGTTAAAAGATCATATCTGTGGGAGTTTTTTTGATCAGTTTGAAAAAGTCCCTAGGTTTGAACTCACCCAATTGACATGTGAGTCACTTTCAGAAAAACATACCTTTGCACTGTGTGATACTGCTCCAATGAGTTTGCTGGGTGAAAGTTACTTTCCAAGCTAAAAGGCATATGAAATCCCCTTCAGAGAGAGAAATAATATTTTCTGGCTCCCCTGAAGCAGAACTGTTATGCTCTTTACTCCCAGAACTTAGTAAGATAGAAATGATATGATATCCCTGACCTTTCTAAAATACCTGAATGTTTATGGGCTCCTTCTTCAATTGATATAGAAAAGGTTAAAACTGTGGCGCCTCCATCTACTGTGAATCCAAACAGATCATTCTAAACCTTTATCCAAATTACTCTAATATCCACTAAAGCCTAAAGCAATTAAAGACTAGCTGATTGTAAAGAACCTAATTAATCAGGAATTTATAAATCCATGCACCAGCCCTTATTACTCTCCAATCCTTTCAGCTGAACAAAAACCAAATAGATGAAGTTGATGATTTGTTCAAGATTTATGGGCAATTGATAAAATTGTAACACAAAGCTTTCCTGTAGTTGCAAATCCAGATACGATGTACCTACTGATTCACAATAGCTCACCATTGACAGACCTTTGCTCAGCCTTCTTTAGTATTCCAGCTGAGAAGCTGTATGGGTTTGATCCTGTGTCCCCTCAAGGCCTCTTATAATCTGGACAGGGCTGAGTCTGCTGTTCATGATTGGTTTGTTGCCCAGCGCTGGGACTGATGATGTGAGTGCTACACCCACCCAGGGGTGGAGCCCACATACAGTGTAAGGGCATGTCTTCACACTTTCTCGAGTGGTTCACCTTGCTGTTTGTGGTGGCCATGAATGGTGGCCCCACCACACCATGCTGCCTTGGAGCCAACTGAGTATAAACTGAAACCCCTGAGAACTGTAAGAAATAAACTTTTCCTTTCCTAATTTTGGGCGTCAGGTGTTTTGTCTCAGCAACAAGAGAAAAGTAACAAAGACAGAAGCTAAATCAGTATTTGTTTGCCCTTACTTGAAAAAGCCAACAGTGTACCTGGACTGCAATGCCATAAGGGTGCACTGAAGCCCCACCCCATTCCTCCAAGGCATTGCTTCAGGACCTGGCAGCCCAGGCAGTCTGAGCAGCCTGCCCTCACCCAGGGTACACACAGTCTCTTGCTGTGCTCGCTCACCAGAGTGCTCTGCAACCAGCTCCTTACCTCAGAGCAATTTGCTCATAAAGACCACAAGGTTTCCATGGGAAATCTTCAGCTTTCAAGGGAAAAGATACCCTATTTAGGCCATGATCTGACTGTTGAACAGATTTCCCTCTCGCCTGAGAGAATAAAAACTATTAAAAGTTTTCCCTGGCTTACAACCAAAAGACAATTAGGAAGCTTTCTTTTGGACTTGCAGTATACTGCAGATCCTTGTCTTGACTTTTCCTTAATGGCTTCACTATTCCATGAACTCACTAGAAATGCAGTGCCAGTGCCTTTGCTTTGGGAAGATAATCATGGACAGGCTTTTAATCAAATGAAATTGGCCCTCAACAAAACCCAGCTTGGGACTTCCAAATTATGCTAAACATTTTACTGTGTTTGTTCATGAACATAATGACCAGGCATTAAGAATTCTTTACCCAACTACACAGAGGGAGACATAGACCTATTATATGTTGTAGCCTGCAATTAGAAGCTAAGGCATGTCCTAATTATTTAAGAGCAGCAACAGCAGCAGCCTGATTGGTAGAAGTTTCATCTGAGGTAGTTTTAGGAAATGAATTTTATTTGCATGTTTTCACATCTTGCTTGAAAGTCTATTAAATTCCAAATCTATCATCTTTCAGCAAGTAGACTACTAATTTATGAAATTCTCCTGTCTTCTTCTGGGTTTTTTTTTTTTGTTTGTTTTTTTTTTTTTTTTTTTGGCAGCACCAGAGATTGAACTCACAACCTTGTGCCTGCCAGACAGGCGCTTAAGCCTCTGAGCCAAACTCCCGGCCCTAGTTTTTTGAGGCAGGGTCACACTATGTAGCTCAGGTCGGCCTTGTGCTCACGTTGTAGCCCAAGGCGGCCTTGAACTCACAACACTCCTCCTACCTCAGCCTCCTGAGTGCTGGGATTAAAGGCGTGCGTCACCATGCCTGACTCTCCTGTCTTCTTCTAATCTGTATCATACAGCATCTTAACTCACCTCAACACTACCTCTACCTAAAGATACTCAAGACCATAATTATGTGAGTGTAGCATCAGAAATACTGGACCAACATGTTGATTAAAAGATACTCTACTGGATAATCCTGAGTTGAAACTTTTTGATAATAGATCTTATTCCAAAAATTCAGGGAGAAAATACCAGGCATGGCATTGTTATAACCTGAAATGAGTTAATAAACAAGAGAGCTCTTTGCCAGTTTGTCAGCTCAACCTGCACACATCATTGTCCCCAAGCAAAACTTTCATCCTCTCCTCTGCATGAGACGTCCTTTTAGGCATCTGTTTCCAGAATAGTGAGTTTCCATCCATATTCAAGACTTACTCTAGCAAGTACTTTTACTCTACAATCAGTTTATCCAAAATTTTCAAAAATTCTTCAGCTGCCTTCACACTCACCCTCAAAGAGTCTTCATTCATTTTCACATTTTGGAAGAAACAATGATTTTTTTAATGATTCAAACCACCCAGAGTCAACAGCGACATCGCAGAGGTATTTGAGTCCAGCCTTTTCTTTCAATATTGAAAGTAAACTTTTTACTTTGGCATAATCACCACGGTACGAGAGGGATACTTTACTGTGCCTGGTCTCCAGTCCAAGTCATTAGAAATTTCTCCATAAGCAACACACGCATTTCTCAAATTTTTGTCTCTCTGCCTTCAGTGAAACAGATCCTTGAACAGCTTCCCTAATTTTGTTCTTGTTCTTTGAGCAGATGGTTTGTATGGAACAGGATGCAACTGATACACAATAACCATCACTCATTTTCTACTTTCATACTCCTTAGTCAGTTTTAATTTTGTTTCTAGATCAATCACCCAACTTGGCCTCTTACAGGTCACATTAGCAGTGGATTTCATATGCACAGCAATCACAACAAATTAAATAAAACAAGATTAAGACATGCACAAAAGAAAATGATGCAATCAGGAGACTCAGTAAGCACAAAATATATGAGGCTGCTGCTGGTATAACAGAGCATGCCATTTTATAGTAAAGGCATTTTTATAAGTAGAAGTATGCTCTGATATAACAAAGTATAGTATACTAAATATATAACCTAGTAAGAATAATTTATTATCATCTTAAGTATTATATATTGTACAAATTATATTGCTATACTTTTATATGACAGGCAGCATCACTACAAAAGGAACAAGTAATACACTGTGATGCAATATTATGATGGTTATGTCACTAAGTGATGGGAATTTTTCAGCTTCAGTATAATCTGCTAGGACCACCATTGTGTATGCTGTCTGTCACTGACTGAAGTGTCATTATGTCATGCATCTTGGTACCTCCCAGAATCACAGACTAAAGCTGTCAATATCCAGAATTAGTACTGACCTTGAAATAGATGAAGATGAGTTCATTTCTCTCACTTACAATGAGTTCTAATGAGGTTTCTGGGAGCTCTGTTTTGATGATAGTGGATAAAGATTGTACATAATTTGAAGCTAATTTGTAGGGGGAAATCTAGGACTTTTTAGCCAATCAGATTTTTCAGGGGTTCAGAAAGATAGAGGACACTTTCTGAAAGGTGAATTAAAACATTCATGTTCAGCAAAAAACCTTAATGAAACATAATGCAGCTTTAGATCTCCTCTTTGCCTATGTTGGGAGCTTGCATATTGTACAGAACAAAACTGACTGGTGCATTTATTTTTCCCCTGATTTTACTGTTACAGAAAGCTCAGTTTACAAGGTAGCTGATACTGGTGATTTTCTACACTCTGCCATTGAGTATATTAAGGAGATTTCTCAGAAGAAAAGAATAACACATCATGCGTTTATGAGAGCAGCTAATGGTTTTCAGGCATGTTGAATGGTGGATGATAAGCCTGGTTATTCCAAAGTTGTTGAGTCTTTATGTTTATTTTAATGGGTCTCCAGATTACTGTGATTTATGCTATGAATCTGACTATAAAAATAGGTACTTCAGGTGAGTATGGTAATGCACACCTGTAATCTCAGAATTCTGGGAGGCTGAGACAAAAAGATCACAAGTTCAAGGCCAGTCTGAGCAGTGTATCCACTTGGAGAGAATCTGTCTCAAAATTAAAAAGTAAAGAAAAGGCTGGAGCTATAGCTCCATGGTAAGCCCCTGAGTTCAATCCCCAGACACCCCTCCCCCAAAAAATACCGCTTTAAATCAGGCCATTTTGCATTAAATGATGGTCCTTAATTGCCATAATGGCTCAAACAAAGACTATAATCAATAGAATTCAAGTACTGTTGAATTATCATTGTTGCCTGAACTTTGAATTATTTGGTTTGGTTTGTATGGTTCCTATACAGTGTCTCGGCCTTATTCAACTGGAACCAACCATAATGGTCTCTCTGTAATATGTAATATCCCCTGTATATTTGTATACTTGCCATTCATGGTTCATCAAATGGTATCCTTAGAATAACAAAAACATAAAAACACAAAGAATCATCAAGCTAGTTTGACATTCTAACCGTGTACTCCATACTGAAACAAAATAAGTCTATTACAATGGTGACTGAAAGTAGTATCAATCACCAAGGTTTTGATCAATCTCTCAAGGTACAGATGCTGACCAAAAGGGGGGAATTATTAAATTTGGTCTACAGCTACCTTCATATGTAACAAACCCTAACATACTATACAAACAAACTGCAACCTAATTTTGACAGTATATTCTTGTAACAAGTAGCTGAGGTTCAGCCAATTATAGCAGCCAAGCTTTTAGCCAATTAGAATTAGCAAAGCAATAAAACATGTCCAAATAACATAAATGCTGAACTACAACCAATCAGGCTATTTTTCTATGTCACTTTCATTTTGGCTATGAATATTGCCTACATGTAGGAGATGGCTACAAATATTGCCTCCATTGTGGAATGAAGCTCTTTGAACTGCTTTTGGTCCTGAATGCTACCTGATCCATGATTTTTTTTTCTCAATTCGGTTGTGTAAAGTTTAATTGATCTAAGGATTTTTTTCATTTTAATAAGCTGTGGAGGATAGTAAATAGCAAGCTTGGAACCCCCTGCATTGAAAATATCTTGCAGTAAAAAACAGTACAGATGTGCTTGGGAAGACCCAGAACCCTTCCTGCAGGCTAGGGACAGGTTCTTCACTAATCCTGTTAGAATACTTTCTCCAGGAAGCACAGAAAGCAAGATCACCAGACCTGAAAACCAGCTAGGCTGTGGATGATGATGACCTGGCCCAGGGAAGAAGCTATTTACAAAGCAGCATTGAAACTCCATAGAACCACCTAGTTTCCACAAAGGCTACAAGTAGTTCCCAAGGCAAATTCCAACCAACTACTGATAACATCTCAGGATCAAGGATCAGATGTTAAGCAACACAGCATGTGACCCACAGCTGAAAAGCCGAAAAGTTGAAAAGCGTGCACATACACAATATACACACACACAATCCTTTTTTGGCAACAGACCTTGGCTTTCACAACCACATTCTACTTGGATTTGCCTGTGAATTTTTGTAACAGGTACAATTAATAAGTGACCATGCCTGATAGTCTTATTTTTCCATTTTAGAAAACAGGCCAGATACACAAGCCAGTTGCAAAGCTCAGGCAGGGGGAAACTGGGATTCTCTGATCCTGGGCCTTATAAAACCACAGAGTGGGGAAAAAAGGAACATAGAATTTGCCAAAGAATACAGCTGTGCAACTGAGAAGATATTTTCAATATTTAGTGTTTTCAACACTATTAAACATGTTCTCACAAAACAGCTTGAGCTATTCATTAGAGCCAGCGAAAAAGGAATGTTTTCAAAAGCAGCCTGACAGCAGAGGGAAACTCAGTGCCAAAGCCAGTAACACACTCAAGTTCTAACGCCCTCTTCTGTCTTCAGCCCACGTTCATACCTCTCTCCCTTTTAATGAAAAAGAGCAGCAAAGAATTAGTTGGGAATCCAATAAAGTCCAAAGCTGCATGTGTATACTTGTCAGACTCCCTTCTGCAAAGCACAGTACTTCTACAGTTACAGCCAGAAAGCTGAAAGGAGAGAACAGGGTACAGTGCAGTGGTTACAACACTAGTGAGAAACAAACCTAGGACTGGAATAACAATGTAAGATACATAACCAGGCTGAAGCAATGCTAAAGCCATCTGCATCTTGAGAGTCCAGGAGAAGCCATTCACCTCAAGGGAGGTAGGCACACAAGCACATCACCACAAAGCAGGAAGCCCCAGGGCCCAGGACAGAGGCTGCAGGAAATAGGCTGACACGCCCTCACCATACTGCCCTAGGACGAATCCAATTGGATTTCCAGGAGAAATCTGATGAACAAACATTGTTTTGATTAACCTTTGGGTGAGGCTAAAAGAACAGCAGATACAGGCCAAGCTGGAAAAATAACACAGTACGATTTAGGAAAGTTAAAGAAACATGAGCAGTGAGACATTTGAACTATATCCTCCAGTACTGACACTTCCTGGACCCTTGGAACAGAGTGTTTTAATGCAGAGAAGCTGCACATGAGCTTCTCTTCTACCTAAGGTTGAAAGGCCTGTGAAAATGAAGCAAGAGTTGAATGCTGAAGAAAAGACATTAGGAGCATCTTCTGATAGAACACTTGCAAGAGGAAAAAGACTCATAACTACAGGAGTATTAATAAAGTTTCAAGCATACAAACTCACAGGCCCACCATTTTATGGTCTGACTTCATTTTGAGAGAGCAAAAGATAAATAAGGGGTCATTTATTATTGGCAAGAGCAGAAAGAAGGGGAGTGACCTTTCTTTAAACCACAAAAGAACTTGGTCAATAGCAGAGTCAGAGATAAGAGGCTGGTAAGAATTTTATCAAGAGGGATGTGACCACCATGCTTAGGTGCTTGTCTTAATTACTTTTTACTCATTGCTGAGACAAAATACCTGATGCCCAAAATTAGGGAAGTTCACAGTTCTTGGGGGTTTCAGTCCATACTTAGTTGGCTCCAAGGCAGCATGGCATTCATAGTGGCCGCCAAACAGCAAGGTGAACCAGCGAGAAAGAGAGCAAAGACACAACTTTCTCCTGCCCTTACACTGTATGTCGGCTCCACCCCTGGGTGGATGCAACATTCACATCACCAATCCCAGCACCAGACAACAAACCAATCACGAATACCAGACTCAGCCCGTTCATAATTACATGAGGCCTTGGGGGGACATGGGACCTTACCCACAACAGGGCCCATACTCTCATAGGTGTGGAAATACTCACCCATTCCTACCCTTTAGTTGATAGCCCAAGGCAAGACTTTCATTATAAAATCTGCCAAGTTGACCCAAGAGCAGAGCCATCCCAAAATCCTCATAGTTCTCTGTCCTGTTTTTGTCTAGCTCCTGCCCCTCAGTGATAGTGTTTGTGATCATGACTCCAACCACTGCCTTTAGGACTTGGTGTGGGTACTTGAACTGACCTTTGGTGTGGCTACCAGTGCAGTCTCAGATCTCTGCTTCCTCTCTCCTTCAAGGTCCTGGGATAAGATAACTTGCTTAGCTTCAGCCTCCACTCCCAGTTGAAGCCTATACACTTAATATCCCCATTAGTCCAATCCCAGGCCTGAACGTGCTTTTTAGCCACAGTGTGATTTTACATCTATGACTGGTCCCATATACTGTGTCTAACTCAATCTCCAGTAAAATGTGCATGATTAATCTCATAGCCTGGGTTTATTTCTTCTTTATTACTCCCTTGTCTTTTAAAGACAAAAATTTAAAACCACTACTCAGGTTTCCTTAAGGAGACCTACTCAACTCAACTGGATTCAAAGTTATGGTTTGTCTAACTTAAGATCTTCATTCATTTCCAACTGTTCCTGACTCCACTCCTGAATGCCAAGAAGAAAACTATGCCCCAAGAGTCATGTTATAAGATGAGGGTCCCATTCTGTGGGCCGTATAGTCCAATGGGAAAAAGACAAACACAAATGAATATGGATAACACTAAATGGTAAGTAGAGGAGACATGCCTAATCCAAAGGAGATGATGCCTAAACTGATTTTTAAGAACAAAAACAGGTCAGTGAGCCAGCCTGGGCATTGACCAGGAAAAACCAGGAAGAAAGCTAAGCTCCCGCCTGTAAGCCAGCCAGCACATGGGCTGGGAAGAGATCAAAATATTAGAGAAATTTGATGTGGGAAAAGAATACAAGAATGTTGCTCCTCTTTTCTGATTTGTGTTTATCTAATGACAATTAAAAGTTCCTATTTATGTTGTTTTACCTGTACCTGATACAAGAATCATTCTTATCTGAATCAATCTATTGTATTATTTTTACTAAGAAAGTTATATTTCTCTTTGTGTAATAATTTCATTTAAAACTGTCATATTTTTTCTGCATTGTGACATTTTTAAATAAAGATTATTAGGAGAAAAAAAGAACAACAACAAAAAAAGGAGGGAGGAAAGGGGGAATGGTAATGAAAGCAACATAGAGCAAGACATACAGCAAGTTCTGCAAGGCACAACAGTTGGCTAGAAGTGAGGAGATGAGGGTCAGATGGTGTTTCCAGGGAAAATAATAAAATAGTGAGAGAGGGAACCATATCCTGATGAGCCTTGTACTCCACGCTCAGGAGTTTAGGCTTTATCCTGTGGTGTGCTTTGCTTCTTAAACCTTAGTGAACATAAGAATCACTGGGATGTTGGGTACCACAAATTCACAATGGCTAATTTTGCATATTTCCTTATGGGATAAAATGGAGGTTTGGGATTATTGGTACCACCCATCTGAGATTTCCCATTGACTCTTCTAAGCATAAGAGCATCTACACCTTCTTGAATAATCTCAGAATTATACTCCAGGACAAGGTTCTTCTTAGCATAAGATCATCTACGCCTTCCTGAGTCATCCCAGTATTACACTCCAGGACAAGAGCCTTCTTAGCATAAGATTACCTATCCCATCTTGAGTTATCCCAGGATTATACCCAAAGACAAGATCCTTCTTAGCATATGATCATCTACACGCTCTTGAGTCTGCATTTTCTGTGAATTGTAATCCTTTGCTAGGCCCACCTATCACTGCATATACCTAATAAATAGTGGCTACTTTGGGAGTGGAGGAGGATCCATCTGGAGATAGTGACTTCCCAGCCATTGATGCATTACTATGCTTGTCTCTTTATTTTTCTTACAGTACTCTTAAGATAGACAATCCGGACACCTAGCTGGGCTCCCAGTACTGGGGGAGCTTGTTTTAAGTGTAAATTCCTGAATACTGCATGCAGAAATTCAGCTTTAATCGGTCATTTACATTTTGATAATCTTTCCCTTCTCAGGGTGAGTCTGATGCAGAAAAAATGGTTGAGTGACACTTTTCTAAACACAGTAGAAGACAAGCAGCCATAGAGGGTGGCATGATCAGATCTGTTTCAGAAAAATCACTCTAGCAGAAACTATCCATACATGCTCACTCAGCAAAGCCCCCTAATCCTTTGATAATCCTCCTGTAACTCTCTGTTGCCCAGGGGCTACAAAGTTCAGGTTGGCTCTGAAAGTGAATCTGCTAATAAGAGAGGCATTGGAAAGACCATGCCTGAATGCTCCTGGACTGTTCTTGCTTTGGAGATTTTATAGCTCCAAATCAGGGGTCAGCAAGAGATGTTAGTTGTGAAAGCATAAAAGCTGAGGGGCCCCAGATTAACTGATGGGCTTCCAGATTCTGGAGGACCCAGGCTGTGCTGAGATATGGGGCATGGAGCAGACCCTTGTCTATTCTAGTCAGAGAGGCAGGAGCTCCCAACAGGACAGAATCAGCACTCATTTAGTCAACAGAGACCTGGGGGAAGGGATTTGGTTGTTCATAGGTGCTTAAACCCAAAATGCCACTTATATCATCCCAGATAGCTGAACCCACTCATTTATGTAGCTTAGTTTCCTGCAGCCAGTGGTGAGAAATACATTCATAAATATTTTGTGTTGTCTACAATAATGACAGTCTAACCAAGAGCCTGCCCAATCATTTCACGGAACTGCATAATCCATTGAATTTTTGTAGAAATTACATCATGAGACTGCCTGGTAATTCTGAGCCTAGTAAAAAAAAAACGCAGGATGAATGATGCTAGCTGACAGCACAGAAGGCAAGGTGATATTTGTCCTACCCATTGCTTTCTACCTACATCTGCCCCAGGTTTCTGGTTCTGTGAGCCTTCAGGTCTTAGCACTTATCCTGTTTCCCCATACATCTTCCACAGCAAAAGTTTCATCTCTTCCAAGGTTGGGCAGCACTGCAGAAAGTAGCTTTTGTTCCATAGTCTATCATCTCATTACAGAAGTGGGAAAGAATCTCATCAAAGGCTTCTTATTTCTGGCACCCTGCACTCAGATGAGCAGATCTGAAATGAGCACAAGGCAGGTTGGAACTCACTTTTGGTCCCCAGCCAGTGTGCTAACAACTCAGCCTACCAGCCACCCTGTCACTACTGTGCTGGAAACATTTGTTTCCTGAATATGTTTCACTTTTTTGTTCTGCTTAGTGTGTTTTTGTTTGTTTGTTTGTTTGTTTTGTTATTTGTGGGGTTATTTTGTTTCAGCATATGCTTAAAAGTATCACCCTTTTGCCAGTTGAACCTTGACTAGCACTTTCTGAGATTTTGCCTCTCTGACTGTTTGGTGCTATTAAGGATCTGGAGAAGAAAATGGAAAATCAATCATATTCAGGTGCTTTAAACAGCTATTAAGAGATGATTTAATTTCAATCAATTACAAACATTTTTGCCTCTTATGTGTCAAGCTATCAGTTTTTAGGCCATAAACATTTAAACATATTGATGCTAATTACTTTTATGACTGTATAAAAATATTTTAAATATTTAAGAAACATCACCCTAATATCATTAACTGAAGGATTTTCAACATATGTATCTAAAGTATTTCTAGTCAGCAAGGGGTTTCTAGAGAGTAGATCATTTGGAGTCAACTTTCAATGCCATGATCAAAGGTTGAACAAACAGCTGTCATGACAAAAGTACTATTCCAAGGAGCTAAAACAGAAAAATTACAATACATTAACACAAAGAATTGAGTGGGGCTTTAGTGTTACGTGGCCAAGTATGCTATGTCTTGCTATGGAGCCTAGGGGCTGATGGGCTGGGGTGATTCAAGGTTGATTGCCTCTCTTCTGCCTATGGCACCTAGGGACAGAGGCTTGGTACTGGCTCAACTGGTGGATATTATCACTATCCATTAGAACCTGACATAAAAATAACTGAAATCTTCAAAGAACTTTAAGATCAAGCAATTGGTTTTAATTAAAGTAACCCATTAAGCTTCAAAATGATATGTTTGTGCATCATATAACTA
>RJWM01039002.1:0-16395 GCA_004363535.1 Dasyprocta punctata | reverse complement strand
CCCCCCTCCTCCTCCTCTTTCTTTCTTTCTTTCTTTCTTTCTTTCTTTCTTTCTTTCTTTCTTTCCTTCTTTCTATCTTTGAATAAAGTGGACTTAAAAAGTAAAAATAAAAAATAAACCTAGAAAAAAGAGAGAGACCCTAGCTCCTTCCCTCTTTCCTGGGCAGGCTGACAACATCATTTGGCCTTGTGTTTGTCCTCTAACAGTTAGACGCCCCAGCAACTCTAAATGACATCTTCTTCTGCATCCTGAACTAAAGCTGGAAGACAGAACCATCCTTTCCTAAGGCCTCTCTTAAAAGTGCAAAGATCTTTCCCAGAAAGTTCACCTGCATCTCAGTGGCCAAAATTGTATCACGTAACCATTCCCAACGCAACAAATGACAAAAGAAATGCTAAGTCTCAGAGCCAGAGGAGGGGACGAGCCAGGCCATCCTGAAGTATACTCCTATTGCCAGACGAAGCCAGGGTTTGGTTATTGTGGAAGGAATTGGGGACTGGACCAGGGTTGACAGCCAGAGTGCCAGTGTGGGAACCATCTGCCGGTGTAGGGTGCCTGAGGCCTGCTACACTTGTCACAAGTCTAGCTTTAGGCTCCTTGGCAACAGGAACATGGCCTTGTGTATCATTAAATTTCCCAGGTGTACTCAAAATGGAGTGCTGTTTGTGTATTTGAATGAAGCAAAATGATAATATATTTTTCCTTGTAGTTCACGCTTGTTTTCATTATAGGAATGGAGAGCCAGTCTAGCTAATATAAATAAGATTTCTGGTGGATGTCCTGATCAGTCTTGCACTACTGTATCAGAGCACCAGAGACTGGGAAGCGGAAAAGGACAGATCTTTGTCTCTCACAGGTTAGAGCTGGTGAGTCCATGGTGGCCAGGGGCTTCTTCCTGTGTCATTCATCCCAGGGTTGAGGGCATCTCAGGGAGGAAGAGACTCCGGACTCATCCTCTTCTCAGGAACCGCAAGACGATCCCCCTCCCATGGAACGCCATTCATTCATGAGGTGTTTCTGAGTGACGCTGTCCTGGTGACCATCAACTTCCGATGGTCCCACCACTCAACACTGCTACAGTGGGCATTAACTTTCCAACCTGTGGATGTGGGGACATATTCCAACTGCAACACCGGTGACTTTTTAATCTTTGTTCTGAGTTAAGAAACTTAAGAACAATCTTTATTAGCCCTGAGCAGTATCACGAGAACAGAGGGGAGAGAGCTGAGCAAAACACATCAGAAATTCTTTCCCATCTCTGATTTTAACAGCATTTTAAATGTGAGGAAGATGGTGGGAAGGGAATTCTTTTGAAGGAATCAAAACACCTAAAATGTTTAACCAACTTGTCATTGAACCAAAATGATTAAAAGTAGTTTTCACTGAAATACAAGTCCCTGAATCAAACCCCAAAGCCAGCTACTGAAATAAGAAAAGGTGGCGTGGCTGCCTGGTGAGGGGCGCAAGGGGCGCGCACTCTAGGAAGAGAAAGATCTGTGCCTCCCAAGAACCGCCACATGGGGTCAGGGAGGATCCAACCAGAAGACAACCAGCCTGCCTTCCTGGTGTGGGGTGCGAGCGGCACAGACTCGAGAAAGGAAGAGAAAGATCTGCACTCCCCATACGCCTACCAGCGCGCAGGCTGAGAATCAAGAACCCCCACCCGCCCCGCAAGCAACATGCTGGTTTGGAAGACCGGCTAAGTTGATAGCAACTAAGGTACATAAAGCAACTAAATGCTTGCATTGTTTGGTTGATTTTGCAGGCCTGGGGCCGGCACTGTGAGCATCTCTTGGGAAGATGACAGTATGCAACGTAGCAAATATGGGGGATTCCCTTCTGTCTTGTCTTTGAGGCCCAATATTGTTCACATTAATTTGCTTTATTATTCTGACTAATTTTTTTTTTTGCTTTATTTCATATTCTGTTTTGATTGGTTTTATTCTGTTTTGTTTTTGGTTTGATTTGACTATTCCTGATGGAATGGTCAACTATTGTGAAGATAACAGAAACAACCCCCAAATCTTGCACATAAGGCAACATAACTTTTGCACTCGAGCTAAGAGTGCTGCACACCCAGCCAGGCTCTCGGTGCTGTCCGCGGGTGTCGGCTCAGCACTGCAGGTTGATTCCATAGGTGACACCTTGACACCTCGTGTCAGCACCGCTCAGGTCATGCCGGAGGGGTGGGGTGGGGTGGATGGGAGCGTGGGACCGGCGCCCAGTGGACACTGGGCGATAGAGGACTCCTGCGTTCCTGCCGATCCGGCTGCTAAGGAAAAGGAATTCTCTGTTCCTTCTTCCTCCCCTTCCCCTGCCCAGCTTCCACAGGCATCCACAGTGATGCTTGTCACACGGCAGAGACCCTGGTGGTGCGGTGGACACTCCCAGGCCCAGTGCCAGGGGATCCCTTAGGGCAGGCTCCAGCATCCAGCGCAGTTGGGGGATTTGCTCCAGGTTTCCCAGAAGCGCTCAGGGTCTTCCCTGGAGCCTGAACCCCCATGGCTCCCCAGCACTGCTGATAGCATTGTGTGGCCTCTCCAGGAAAACACGAAGGATGCTGGCAAATTAGGGCATCAGAAAGGACTTGAGGGCCACCACCAGGCTGCCACTCGGCTGGCCAGGAGCAGGAGGGGAGCTGTGCGCTCCCACCTGCTGCAGAGACCCTGTGTGCCCCTCAATGGGCCTGACCTCCACGGGCCCGGGACTGACCATCTACCCACTTTTCCTCCACACAGAGTCTAACTGGGGGCTCCAATTCTATTTAATTCTTAGAAACCGAACTTCTATTTGGGTTGGTGGCTCTGTAGTTGTTTTTCTCACTATTTCCCACCCAAGACGATGAAATACCTTGTTTCCCACCTCTCTTCTCCGAGAATGGCTTTGGCCATCAAGGTTTGAACTCATTTGATACAAAGTGCCTGTGGTGTCCTAAGTCCTTTGACCAACAGGCGCGACTAGCATGAGATGATGCACGAGCTGGTGATGACCGCAGAGTCCAAGGAGCAGAGTGCTTCGTTCCACATTTCCCGGTCTGTTTTTGTGAACTGCTGAACTAAGGGTAGAAAAGATTCCTCCAGAGAAATTAGGGATTTGCAGGAGGAAGGTTAATAGTTCAGAGCTCCCAGGGTGCTGGTAACGGATCTTGCTTCAGATTTTGAATAGTGCCCGTCTGTCCCTGCCTGTCCTTTGCCTGTCCCCTGGGGTGCGCCTCCACGCCCTTGTTCCCCATTCACCCAGTGCCCAAGGGAATAGGCAGAGGACTGAGAAGTCACCTGCATCGAGGACATTCCCAAGGGGCAGGCACCGTGCCACATGGGCACAAATGACTCCCACCATCTGGCACGTTGTCGGGCTCTGTGACATTCCCGGAGGCCAGCCCTGAAGCCTCACCTCCTGTCTTTCCCGATTGGTGACTGGGAGGGACAAGCAGGAAGTGATGGCTGCCACCGCCTTCCTGGTTTCCCAGCGTCCCAGGAGAGCCGTGTCCCAGGGAAGCCGGGGGGGGGGGGGAAGCAGGTGGAAATCACTGTTTACAATTTTCCTTTCACATTTCAGCAGCGAGGCCACCTGTGAAAACAGAATGTTCTCCGTGTCATCATCCAAGAACAGAAATTGAAGGCATGTGTGGGCATTTTGGGCCCCAGCGGACTCAGTAAATAAACCGCGCTTCCAGTGGGTCCTGAAATCTGGGCTTAGAAACAGCGACGTTTGTTTGCTAGGGAAGGACATTTGAGTACGGGGGCTGGCACCGGGGCCATTTTATCCTGAGGGATTTGGGCATAAGAAAAGGGGTCATGAACACATGATGTGTGCTGAATATAAACGGGAACCCCTCCTGGCCTCCAGGGTTCTGGATCAAGGACAGGGACAAAAACGTGGGGCATTATTGAATTTCGATTTCTGCAACTCCTTTTTTTTGTTCGTTTATTTTTGAAAACTACAACTGCAGATGTAGCTTTTGCATAACCAAGGCAATTAATATTCATTTATGCTCAATTGCTGGCACCTGTGCTTCGTCTAGTGATACATTTTACAAGATAAAAGTCAATGCACAGTGTTTGTGTGCCTATTCCTGAGTCAGTACTGCTCACTGCTGACCCAAGGAGTTGTGGAAAATCACATTTGCGTCCCAAATATATAGGGGAAACATTTTTAACATCAAAGACAAATGGATTCTAGTTTCTTCTATATTAGCAAGCACTTAAAATCCTTCCTCTTTGTTCTTTCTTTCTTGGTTGGATCGAGATGGATTTGTCTTGGTTCTTGTTTCTCTCCTGTCATTTCCAGGGGCCGTGTCTGAAGCATGGTCACTGTGCATTGGGTACCAACTTGTTTATATGCAGTAAATCACACAAAGCAGATTTGTGACTGTCTGATAGGCAGCAAGGGACAGCAGGGTCTGGGGTCATTGGCAGCTGGTCCCCAAGGTGCAGGAAAGTTGCCTGTGCAGGTGGGGGAGGGAGGGCACGTGTCCTGCTGGCACCACAACCAAAGGACCCAGACAGCCGCCCACTCCGTGCTTCATACCCTGGGGAGCTGGATCGCTGATGCTCAAGTGCTGTGAGGCACAGGAGAGAGAGGCTGGGGAGACGGCAGGCTGCGCTGGTCAGTCCATCCCCGCGGGATGCTGCTTTCCCCCGGCTCTGTGGTTATCCTTGAGAACAAGGGAGCAAAGGGGAGCCACGGCCCCGTGGCTTGTGCCCATGGCCCCAGCTGCTTGGGTAACAGGCGAGAAGGTGAGTCAAGCCTGGGAGTTCAAGACCAGCCTGGGCAACACAGCGAGACCTTGTGCTAGAGAGAGGGGAGGGGCTGGGGAGAGGTCCAGGTTCACCCAGAGAATGGTTTGCCCCTGGTCTTTTCCTTTTTGACCAAACAAAGTGACTTTGTGATTTCCTCATGCTTTCCCATCATGCTCTGGATGCGAGGTGACCTTCTCAAGCAGCACCCCCTCCTGCTTCACAGCGGGTGCCTAGGAGCCCCAGGCTGTGGGATTTGGTCCTCTGTTTTCTGAACCCCAAGTTTCTTTCTTTTTTCCTTTGTCATTTTTTTCCTGAAGTACATTCTTAAGCCATTTCAAGCACAGATACCCTTGCCCAACTGAAAAGATCTTTGTTTTGGCCTTACTCTTCTTGGATAGTTTGGTTACATTCAGGATTCAATTTCTTCTACCTCAAAGCCATTTTCACAGGTAGAATTATGAGTGTACTTTCATAAGCATAGTTCATCAAAAATAAAAAAGGACAATTTCAAAAAGCCTGTTTGTTGTAATTTAACCATCATGACCACCACCCCAGTCATGGGAATGGTTCTCTCGAAGATCACAGATAACTTTCATCTGACAGTTTCTTCTCTGCAGTACCTGAAGGTGGTGATCATTCTTGCAATTGTTACTTTGACTCGGAATGATCAGGTATTTTCTAGCATGTGGGAACTCCAAGCCCTTGGAATTAAGTATTTTCATTAGGGTGGAAGTGATCAAAGAAAAATAAGACCAGCAATCAATGAAAACCTGAGGAGCAGTGGCACTGGGAGATGAGAAGAGACAGAAGAAATGAGGGAAGAAAAGGAATTGTTCAGAAGAAAGTACAGTGATACCTTGATTCCTGAATTTAATTCGTTCCACAATTCTGGAAAATGTGGCCACGTTTGTGTTCGTGCTAGAAAGATGGCCATGGTCATGTTCATCACTTGATGCAGAGTTCACAAACGAAAACAAAATTTTGCCAAACATTTCCGTGTGAAAACCAAATTGTTCATAAACAGAAGCATTCCTGAACTGAAGTACCATTGTATTTTCCTTCCCTCCTCTTTGTTTTCCTGATATTTAATGATTACACTGCTATTTGTGGCACTTAGGGCTGAGTGTTAACTTGATTGACTTTGGGTTCCACCTGGTTGGCAGTGCACAATTCTTGGTGGGTCCGGGTGGGCGATGGAGATGTGATTTTGGGGACAATATCAGATCACTGGCCCTGTCCTCTCTGGTGCTGTTCCCCTACTCTGCTTCCCAGCTGCTATGAACCTAGCAACTTTGCTCCATTGAGTCCTTCCACCATGGTGTTTCTGCCTTGCAGTCAACCAACCATGGACTGAATCCCCTGAAACCCACAGCCAAGTCAAACCTCTCCTTTTAATTTGGGTGTTCGGTGTTACATTCAGTAACAGGAAATCTGACCAATACACTACTTTATTCTTTCCATGGGTTGTATCTATGACTTCATTTTTTTTTTTATTTTAAAGATAATAAAATCCAAGAAAACAAAGCAGAACAAAATCAATCAAAAAAAAAGTAGCAAAACTGCCACAGAACTTCAAAGCAGGATACTAGGAAAAGAACAATAGCTACCATAGTATATCTTGTTATATTCACAATAGTTGTCCATTCCATCAGATATAGCAAAATCAAACCAAAAACAAAACAGAATAAAACCAATCAAAACAGAATATTGAATAAAGCAAAACAATTAATCAGAACAAATCAAAACAGTGAGAACAATATTGGACTTCAAAGAGAAAATAGAAGGAAATCCCCCATATTTGCTATACTGCATACTGTCATCCTCTCAAGAGAAGCGCAGACTGCTGGCCCCAGGTCTGCAAAATCAACCAAACAATATAAGCATTTAGTTGCATTTTGTACCTTAATTGCTATCAGCTCAGCCTGTCCTCGAACCAGTTGGGCTTACCAGGGCTGGGGGAGGGTGGGGGGTGTTGTTGATTCTCAGACTGCACGCCAGTAGGCTCATGGGAGGCACTGACTTTTCTCTTCCCGGAACCCACATGGCTTGCATGGCTTACCAGAAAGGCTGGCTAGTTGGCTTCTTGGTGGGCTCCTCCCAGTCCCAGCATGACTGATTCTTGGGAGGTGATGACTTTTCTCTTCCTGTCTAAGACTTTAAATAACATGTTTGCATCACTGCTCAGGATTATATTAAGATAAAAAAAAGAAAAGAAAAGGGCTTAAGAACTGTGAGTGCATTGACTGGACAATTTTTGCATTGATTTTCACGTTTTGTGCCTCACCTGCCAGGATCACAAGATGTTCTGGGCAGTTAGGACCCAGGGGGACCAGCTGGCATTCCAGCCCCTCAAGTTCCACCTTTGAGATCACCAGAAAGTCAAGTGATGGACAGGGAGCTGGAACTCTAGGAGAGGGCTGGGGTTCACCACTGTCAGAGTGGGGTGTGAGCACGTGTGAGCAGGGACCTGAGGACACCCAGCAGAACCTGTGGAAGGGAATGGACCCATACTCCTAAAACAGGAGTCCTGGTCAGCTGCTCAACTCTGGGGGTGGGGGGAGACCTATGGGTATATGAGGTCCAAACACAGCAGGTAGAAAGAGCAAACTCTGCCTACTTGATAGATTTTACAGAGTCCTCCTAATGACAAGTAATTTGCTATCAAAAGACTCTACTCAACCACATCTTTTGGAAATCATTGTAAACTGGCCCATTCTCTATAGCTCAGCTGCCAAGTCATCTTGCAGATTGATAGAAAGGGATGGGAGGGAAATGTTTTATACAGTTTCCTCTCTTTTCTAGGTTTATTCCTTTAACTTTCCCTCATTTAATTTTTTTTAAAATTGTGCAAAATTTTAACCAAGGGAATCTCCCTGCTCTAATCCACATTTTCTGGGCCTAAAAGAGGAAATACATTCTTAGAAAGAATGTAGAGAGGTAGAATACAAATGTTAAAGTAAAATATAGCTCCTAGCGCTGGCAGAGCTCATGGAGATGAGAGAAATCATCCAGTCATACACTTTTCTAAATTTCTGTGGTTACAGATCTTTCATCCTCCTTCCAACCTCTAGTAAAATAATAAGAAAGAAAAGTTGGGTTTTAGTGCTATGATATTATAAAAACTCCACCAGTGGATCAGAGGGGATGGATAACGAGAGTGGTGATCGTGGTGAGAAAGGCAGACCCATGAGGGAAAGGGCCACAAAGAGTGGTGTAGACAAAAAGACATTTGGCTTTGAATTGAAATCCCAACATTGTGATATTTGAAAGGAGAAAAATGGCTGGAGGAGTAAACATCAAACGCAAGTGCTGGGATGGATAAGGAAGGAAGGGTGGACTCAAGGGACAAAAAGGCAAGGAGAACAGGAAGAAATGGACTAGGGAGCAGAGGGTGGGCGGGGAAGGAGGAGAGGACGAAAGGGTGGATCACTGCAGATCATGGCAGCCTGGGGAGGATGAAGCAATCACAGGGCGGAGCCTGACTGGGAGGGACCCAGCAGCGACCCCTTGATACATCTGGGGAAGGGCTGGGAGGAGAGCTAGGAGTCTGGTCCAGATGGCCGCCCGAGCAGGACCATGCAGTCTACTTCCAGGCCCCTGGGTCAGACACCTACTTGGAATCACCAAGAAGCTTAGCAAATCAAGCACTTATTAAAAATCTGAAGGGTAGAGCTAGCTGTGATTGCCAAATTTATATGACTGATGTTGGGAGAGTCACTTTTCAGCCCTATGGAATCTCTCCTGTCATGGGCGACTCCCATAGACTATGAAATCATCTCTTTCTTCTCCCTCCTCTGCCGCCAACCTTCACCCTCCCCCTCCTCATCCACTCCTGCTCCTCTGCCTCTCCCTCTCCCTCTCCTTTTCCTTCTTCTTCTTCCTCTTCCTCTTCTTCTCCTCCTCTAAACACTGTGGCTTCCTTTCCTTAATGTCACCCTCTAAGGACGTTAAGCCTTCCTTTGCTTCACTTCAGGGCAATGTAACTGATTGGTCTGGGAAGACTGTGAGTGACTGAGTAAAATCTTGGGTGTTTTAGAAGCTGGGTCTCGCCTCTGAGGAACCATATAGGATGCAGTGATGGCCAGTGTCCCCAGTGAGCAGCACACGCAGGACGCAGGCAGCCCCTCTTTCCTCAGGCCCAGTTCCTCACTCCAAAAAATGGTGGCAGGGCCAGGATGGGAGCTGGGTTGACCTGGGAAACACAGAAACCACTTCTAAGTCTCCTCTCATCTTGGAGGTGGCTTCTTAGAATGCTGTGTTAACAGGATTTCTGAGACCGCTCCATGGCTTAGTGGGAAAATGCTATCAGGGCTTCGTAAGAAGAGCAATTTCCAGAGCATCCTGTGGAACTCACTGTCCTAAGCGATGTGCAGTGAATGGCCTGATGATTAGCCCCATTTATGGGTAAGGATTATCAGAGAATCTTGCTGAATCTGTATGTCACGCTCACGGGACAGGTGGACAGGTAAGAAGCAACACAGGGGCCGTAAGTTTCTAACTTCTGGGCCAAATAATCTCTAAATTCCTTTTTGATTTTTCAACTACTACAATAATTTATAAGGAGGTGGCCAAAAATTATGGTGTATGTCTAAATAAAATACAATTTATTGCAGTAAAAGACACATTGCCATTAATCCCACTCAAAACCCCTTCACTTTGAACACCCTGATCCCATCATTCTTGCCATTTTCTGAAGCAGTTCGGAAAACCTTTTTTCGTGAATGTTTTCCCAACCTGTGATCAAACATACAATGAATGACATTTCTGGGGCCCACTCAGCGGAAAGACGGGCCTGCAAAAATGTGATGCTGTGTCCTTACCCACTTTATTCACTGGTGGTACCAGGCAACTGCTGGCTCTTCCCCCAAGTCAAAATGACCATGAAAGGGAAATGTTTTGAATTGATTCCAGATACCGAGGCATTCACAGCAGCACAACTAAAGACATTCATGAAAGAGAACTTCCAGAAATGTTACTGAGGAATGGGCTGTGGCCAGGCGCCTGCGTTTGACCAGGAGAGAACTGTCAAGCACATGTAGCAAGCAGCTACATTTATCGAAGATCACAGGAAGTTGTGCCCAGGGCCAGTCTGTGCCAACAAAACATAGGGCACAGACAGAAAGAGATGCCAGGGGAACAGAAAAGGAAAAGCACCGCACACAGGGCATAGCGCACGGAAATAGCGATTGCAACAGCACGTGGCTAAACGGGGCTTTCAGAATGTAAACTATATGCACCTCGGCCCAGGTGCCTGCCCTGAACCTCTAGACAGGCATGATTGACAGGGTGCTGAGTAGGCTGGGGGCTCTCAACACACACACTCTTCCCAGAATTCACTCTGATCTTAATGAAATGTGACACATATTGCCTATTTACAAACCTGCATGAGATGGGAGTAGGGTGAAGGCGACGAAGGTCAGGATAGAAGGTGCGATACGCATGTGCCCTCACCCAGAGCACTAGAGATCTCCTGGGGTTTTGTTATTTTATTTTCTACCTCTCTTAGGACAATGGAGGCAGGAACGGCCCTGCAGTGCTGTTTAGAATTCAATGGAGGGAAGAGAGGGGCTCTCTCTCTCGGCTCTGTGGTTTCTAACTGCGCTAGAACAGCCTCAGATGCTGGCATAGCGATGGGACAAGCATGTTTGGAGCAAGGGTAGCTCTCGAGGAGGATCACTGTTCATGAGTCTTTCACCGTCATTTTTTTAAAAAATCTGAACCTTCACCATAATTGTGAGTCCCACAGAGGAGTGCACAGATGAGCCCAGCTGTGCCCCGCCTCGGGCTGCGGTCCTAACAGGTGTCCCTCTTTGCCATCCGTGGTCATCAGCATCTTCTGACTTCTGTTTGAACTCATCTGTTGTAGTCAGGGGTTGCAAGGAGAACAATTACATACGGGATATGGAAATTATAATGTTATTTAATGATGGTCACCCAGAGTTAAATACGAGAAAGTGCAGGAAATCTGTCCACAACACTAAAGACCTAGAAAATCCAGCTGAGGGCCTGGGTCCCACAGCAATGTCCTGCATGAGTCCAGCTAAAGACCTAGAGCCCGTGATAGTGCCTCCCATGAATCCAACTGGAGGCTTAGAGCTCATGCAGTGACTCATGCAATTTATGGATCAGTGCTAGGAAGGCCCAAAGGTCAGCAGTGGAAGCTAGAAAGTCTGTGCCAGTGGGGTGAAGGATCTGTGCCAGCAGGTTGAGGGTTCAACACTGGAGCCAAGAAGTGGCACTCAAAATAAGGACCAGGGCTCCCCTGAAAAAAGTACCACAGCCATCCTCAGCAACAATGAGATCCCGAGCTCCTCTGATGCTGAGAACAGTCAAGTACATGTCAGGAAGCCAGCATGATAAGCTTCTCCTGGAGATTAAACAGCACATATTTTCCCATCCAGAGCCAGGAAGCAATGCTCAATGTAAGGGGCAGAGTTCCCCCAAAGTGAACCACAGCCACTCTTGGTGACAAGTGACAGTAGCTGAGTTCATATCAGGGGAGCCAGCATGACAACTCCTCCAGGAGAACCAACAGCTCTAAATGACACTTAGGAAAGCCCACAACAACTCACTCTTCCTCTCCACGTGTCCTTTTATGCTGGCAACAGTCCTCAGGTGGGCCATCTATGCTCAGCGCCACGCTGATTTAACTCAGCTGGGTCTCTCAGGATGGTTGCAGTCCAAGCAAAATTCTCTCATCTCCAGTATTCTATGTGTTAATGACAACCTCAAAAGTATACATAATGTACACTTCACATAATACTTCTCTACGGTGGGTATATTTCTGTCTACCCTCACAAAGGATAAAGTCAATATTACTATCTTCATCTGCCCACCAAGAAGGTTAGTCTTTAGGAGTGCAAATCTTGCACACAGCTGGAAAGAGGTACAATTGGAACTGTCAGCTAAACTAGAGGTTCGACTAGAGGCCCGTAGAACAGACAAGGGCAGGAGTGGGTGAGAACCCTAAAGAAGAAATTGAACAAGGACACGGGAAGCCAGTTTTCTCTGGGTCACTCCATCCTGTGTTCTGAGTAGGATCCCAGAAGCTGGGGTTCACAGGCAGGTCGTGGAATAAAAGTTGTAATTACTGAGCGAGTGGCTGTTGAAACGAGCCGCAAACATTCTGGTTTCCTCTTCCCTTTTGGAATCCTGTGTGACGATGGCTCTCAATCCGTGTTCCGAGGAGCCCTCGGGTGTGTGACGGTTCCTCGGGGTAACGGGAACAGTGCAACATCTTCACGGTGCCACATTCATCTGTTTTAGATATTGGGCATCTGCATGAGATTTCATTTGAAGTTTTAAAAAAAATAAAAACTACTCTGTTACTTAGGAAATTTCTTTGAAGATCATCATCATACAGAACCGTTTAACCTTTTGATCATTTAGCTCTTTGGGACATCTGGATAGTTTTCAGCCAAAGAATTTCCCATTAAGAGAACTAAACAGTGACCTAGACTGACTGACATATGGGAGCTGGGAGCTTGGGCAATGATCATGCAGAAGACATGGGATTAGAAGTCACGGGGACCGGACCTGGTCAACCAGAGTCAGAGGACATGGCCCACCGAGCCTGCAATGGCAGAACCATGAGCCAATCAGGAGCCATGAGTGCAGGAGTCAAGCTCCAGTTTTGTCTTACACTTATTCTGGAATTCTAATGCCAAGTGGTCCAGAGCAGCCCATCCTCTTGGGAGACACGATGCTCAACTCCCAACCACGCTACACAGAACCAGAGCTTGCTGTCCAAATGTTTGACGTTTACCTATCACCTCCATAAATGTACAGAAATCTACATTCAATCCTGCTGTGTGAGCAAGACTTCATCAGTCCCATAAATTTTACTTGTAAGCCTGGCTCATTACAGATCAAGTTCCAGGACTGGGTAGTGAGTTAGGAACAAGAATGGATGTAAGTTAAATTTGGATATAAAAATGCCTCGATACAGTTATAAACTATTATCATCATCACCATCCTGAACCTGCTATAGAAACACAACCGGCATTTGGGTTTTTGTTTTCCACTGTAAAGGGAAACAGTCAGGGATTTGCTGAGAATCATTTTGGGGGATTCTGAGATCAAGATGTTGCAGAAGTATGAACAGAAGGCCAGCAAAGGAATTAAACCCTCTGTTCTCACTGACCCTCGTCTCCTAGAAACCAGAGCTAATGTACAATATCACCTCTGAGAGGAGGAAAAGACCTTTGGAAGTGTAATCCCAGATATCCTTGGCCCAGGGCTGGATATTTAGGTGGAGCACTGGGCTGCCCATGAGGTTTGCATGCTAAATCCCCAGTATTGCAACCCCTCGGCCTAAGTCCTCCGCCCTGGTAATTACCCCTCCCCACAGCAGCGCCCCAAGAACTCCAGCTTGCTGTTAGATTAGGCAATTGTGGCAAGCTGGTAACTTGATAGCGGTGCATTATGGAGCTGTGTGGGAACTCTGGTCCCTGGAACAGATTGAGGTTCCCAAGCTCTGGGCTTGTGCTATTTGGGCGTGTCTTTCATGAAACACTCTTTATGTAAAAAACAGGCTAAAAAAAATAAATAACCAGGACCATTTGGGGGATATTTTTCAGTAGTGACATGAAACTGACCTATTTTTTGAAGGGGTTCTTGCCAAAAAGGAGAAAAGTTGGTAATAACAAAAAATAACTCCCTTCTTTCCTGATGTTTGTCCTCTGGCTTGTTTGAATACTTTCCTTTTGGGTAACTTTTTTAAAAAAAATATGTAAACTAAAAAGCAGTCAAATGATTCTCTATCATCAAAACAGAGGTGTTTTAAAGTCCCGCTCATTAAAGAAATCACTGAATTTGATTGGAAATCACAATGTAATGTTTCAGATTTAATCAATGAAAATAGACGGGGGAAAGTAATAGAAATTTAAGTTCCAATTTTTCTGTTTTTGACAAAAAAAAGCAAACCCTGTGCACAGTCGTTCACCTTTTATAAATCTGGCTTCAAGGAAACTTGAAGGAAAGGCCAACAGGTCGAGGCGAGGGCCATCATCTGGGGGATGGATCGTGTCATTCTGTCCTTCCCAGCCGCCTTCCTGCTTTGTCGGAGTGAGGACTCAGATGTTTGATGGGGCATTGGGTCCACTGGGCAGATAGCCCTTCTGGTCACTCCTACAGCCACATTTGGGAACTGTGGAGAACACGAACTGGCCCACGACCAAGTGGAAGATGGGGAGATGAAGGGAGAGGAGCTCACTGGAGGAGTGAGGATGGAAAGAGAGGAACTCAGAAAAGTGTGTGTGATTCTACTGTGTCTCCCCTGGATATGTGCAGGAGAATTCCAGCCACGATTCGGAACCAGCACATCACCTCTAAGGAAAGAGAATTTCGGACAATATATTTAAGGTGGTCACATGGAGGAGAGACTGCCGGACCCCTTGTGTAACAGATGAGAATCTCGCCTGCTTCCTCCTGCCTATCCTGTGTCCAGCGTGACGGAGGCTATGCGGGCATGAGGGCCCGGGTCACCCCTAGGGCCGGTTTCCCACCCAGCTCCAGGGCCAGGAAGTGGGAGCATGCGGTATATGTGACCCTCGGCCTCTCCTTAGAAGAATTAGAGGAAAAAACTAGAGTTACCACATGACAAGAGTTCCCGGAGGTAGGATTTGAGTCAGGGATGATGCCACTTCATAGTCATTTATTTGCAGATAGCTTTCCCATAAGACAAATTTCCAAAGGAAAAAGAGCGACCACTCAGGTGTATAAAATTCTACTAAAGGAAATTTACAAAAAACACTTCGTATTGTAAGATATTAAGTCTGTTTCTGATGTATCGTGTTAGGATTTAATAATTTTTTTTTGCAATTTCTCATTTAAATTCAGTATCTTAGTGTCTGTCATCACACCCAGGAGTGTGCTTGTTTGAAACACTTTGTCCTGCAAGACACTTCAGCTGGAAGGGGAAGCCCCAGAAAGTGGCAGGAATTCCCAGAAGCAGGACCAACCTGGTCACCGATCAATGCTGGCTCATGCCTTGGCAGCCTGGTGAGCTGCTAAAACAAATGCTGCTGGGGAGACTCACATGGCTACTGGCTTTGCACACGATATTCAGCAGACTCACAGCCTGCGCTTATGGTGAGTGTTAATATCTCTGGGTAGGAACCTAAACAGTGGTTCAGATAGTTAGTCTGCTGAGGTTGGGCAGCAAAACCTTGGAGAGAGCATATCTGGCTGGCTCTGAATGAATGTCCCATGGTCACTCCATCAGACCTTTGGAGAAAAGATGCTCAGGCACTGAGGGGGGTTGCTTTCCACAGCAGACTGATCAGTCCTGAATTTTTTCACCTGAAAATCTCAACCACAAAGAACCGGTGGTTCCACTCTGTTGACTGCGATCACCGGGACTTTCCATACAGCTGGGAATCTTGTACAAAAGAAATCCCGCCGAGGACGTGATGACCAAGAGAGGCAGCAGCTGTGGGGTGGGACTTGCCCGTGGCCTCATCTGAGGTCGCTGGGGAACAAACAAGGACAGACAGAGAGGGTGCATCTTGCAAAAAGCCTTGGTGATATTTACCAAAGAAAGATGTCAACGAGAGCAGGGCCGCCTTGGCAGTAGGTAGTCTACGATGGGTGGATGTGGGACGGGCATTCAGCAGTGGGGGACACCTTACCTTCCAGGTCCTTGGGAGGAAGCAGCTTATCTAAATAATTAGGAAAACCACTGAGCTGCAGGGGTTAAAAAGCAGTACCAGTGATTTGATCGTGACTGGTTTACAAGGTTTGGGAGCTCAAAGCAGTCTTTTAACCTTGCTCCAAAAATGGGGACATTACCCGAGGCAGCTCTGCCTTACAACCAAGGAGATTTCTAAGCAGAGAGTTGAAATGGGTTGTGCCAGATAATACACTGCAGGCTGAAGTCAGGCACAATTTGGGACCTGGACGTCTTGGCTTCCGGGTGAAGATTTTGCCCTTGAACGCACAAGCTTTGCAACACTGAGGAGTCTCTGGTCACCTCGTTTGTGTCACTCATTTGTCACGTGTTTATTGACTGAGGTAGAGCAGATACTTTGTTAAATGCTAGAAAGGTTCAAGAAGAAAGGCACACTCTTAGCTGTCGAGGGAGGTATTTTGTATCGAAGCTTCCCATTGTGGAACTGGGAAACACTACCTCTCCATTCTCCACTGTAGGATTGGGAAATAGAACTTTTTATACACACATATTAAGTGCTGTGTGAATACACAGAGAGGCCCACTTTTGCCCAGAAAAGTCAAAGAACATGTGATAGGGAAGGGGAAGGATGAACAGATGTGTTTTAGGAAGAAAATAAGTAGACTACAGGTAATGTAAAGTCAATACACAGCCTTAAAAGCAAGCAAGAGCAGTCATGTCTGGGAACCAGCAAATAACCACTTTAGGATTGCTGGGTCAAGGAGAGGAGTTACTGAGGGTCAAATCATGAAATGTTTTTGTGGACTAATATAAGGGATTCAGAGTTAATGTGGGCATTGGGCTTCTAGGAACAGATTTGAGACAGGGGAGTGACAGGATTACATTTTGGCTTTAGGAAATAGTTATGACTCTAATTAAGCATGGGAAATTAAAGACAAGTGCTTATATCTACTCTCTAGAGAAACCTGAAAATGACAGGGAGGAAATTTAAAAAGGTATAAACTCCCAAGGCCAAAGCCAGCT
>RJWM01039001.1:0-16749 GCA_004363535.1 Dasyprocta punctata | reverse complement strand
GATAGAAGACACTATAATTGTACACTGGTGACACTATACACTGGTTTAGGGCATTTAGCTTTATGTGTCTCACTGTAAGAGTTTGTGTGTCTATAGAGCATTCGCCTTAAATCTGTGGTTATCAGAGGAAGGTTGTCATTATCAAAATCCAAAGGACTTTGGATAGCAAAGAACTGAAGGCAAATTCACTGTACAGTTTACACTGGTTTGGTGAATTCTAAGTGTTGACTCTTGCCTGATTTGGAAGTCTTTTATGTGCAAACATTACCGTCATTTTCTCTTCCTCCTGTAAAATGTAAAAATACATAGTTGTTAGCTCACTATCTCAAAATTATCTCCATTCCTTGATGGTCAGTTACAACTTTAGAGGAGGTAGAAGGCTAATGGCAACATATAGATACAGAGAGTTGGTAATGGACACATAACCTAAATAGTAAATTAAAGTTTTAGTTTGGGCTTTGTAACTTTAGGTGTGATTACTTCATTATGAGAGAAGGAAGCTGTGAAACAAAGAACAAACACACTTTTTCTTATAATCAGTTGCACAGATTGTTTTACATTGTTTTCTCACATATTAGATGTTTAAATTCCTCATGGGGCTGGAACTTGATTTATCAATATAGTGAAACAAGACACTATAGTGTGACAAAATTTGCATGTTAAATTCAGGGCTATCTGGGATTATATTTTAGAACTGTTCACGAAGCTTAACTAGGCTACTGAACCTCTCTGTATCCCTTATCGGTAAAGTGGGATAACAATTCTTTGGTCTAAAGAATAGATGAAATGGCTGTGGAAATGTGCCCAGGATTGTATTTGTTAGACAGTGCTCATTGCATGACGAGTTGGGATGGTGGTCTGCACAGAATGTCTTGCTGTCCTCTGTGTTCAGTGCAGCTAGTTCAGCACTTGGGAAAGAAAGGATACACAATAAATGTGTGAGTGAAAAGATTTACTTCACCCCCAAATAAGATCATAGAGAGGACGGTATTAGCACATAGGAAACAGCGTGATTTGGAGAGGCAGAGAAAAGGAACCCTCTGTCTTCTTCCATCTTCACGGGCTTGCCAAGTTAAATTAATGTCCATCTTCTTTTTCCTTTTGCACAAAATGGTGATAGAAATACCTATCCCATATGTCTTCTACACAGAGGGCCTGGTGTACCCACTAATCACCAAACAATTGTTTGCCCCTTTTTTCTTTCCCATACCCTCTTTTTCGCTTGTGTTTGACAAAACACCATCAGTTTTCTTTCTTTCTCTGTATTGCCTCTAGTAGTCTGAATGCCTTATACCAATGTGATTATTCTTAAAAGATACATCTATTTAAATAATCCTATAGTCCTGGCTTAATTACGTGTGAATCTTTACCTTGCTTGGTGAAAGAGTATTATTTTGCTTCCCTTTTGATCTTGAAATGCTTCTCTGTTCAGGGCTGGATGGTTCTGATAAAAGTCTCCCAAAGAGAACAGAGAGAGTATTTTATTTGCAAATCAAACAAGATGACAAGGCTCAGTAACCAGTATAAAGACAGTGGGTGAGAAATTACGCTGTGTATGTGTGTAACTTAAAGTAGCTCAGAGAATGTGGTGAGATTTTATATAAATATCAAAATATATTACAGAGAAATACACTAGATCTATAGGAATGAGTATTATTTAGTGTCTGTCCTTCTTGCAAACTCATTCATCATCCTCTGTAAGGCACACTATTTTTTCTTCCTATCTGAAATTCTCATCCCTTTTTATAGTTTTACTTTCTGAGAGAAAAATACTGCTCTTCAGTAAGTTTTTATAACCATTTTTTCTTGCCTTAGGATGCAAATGAATTTCTTCAGTGAGTCCACATTGTTAGGCAGTTTCTTACTTGGTAAGCAGTTGCTTTTAAAATGATGATAATTTCTAGTGGAGAAAAATTGCAGGCCCATTTTGACCCATTAAGCAGTACATATTTTCACAATTCAACTCCAAGTGAAATGGAAGTTTCTCTCATTAGGCTCATCATTTGACCACCCCCACCAAAAAAAATAATAAATAAATAAAAATTTAAAAAACACCTCTGCAGGTATTAGCAGGCTCTCAAGAAAAAGAAATAATGATGTATTCATGAAGGAAAACAGCAACATGTTTCAGGCTTCAGCCTCTAAAGAAGAAAGAATTCTAATTGTTACCTTGCAAAGCCCCCAGGAGAGCATGATACATGGTTATGCCCAGCAAATGCCTTCGGATGTGACTGGTGACTCCTCCCACCCTCTCCTCCCACTTTCCCCACATCTACCCCTTCTTGGGCCTTAGCTCCTCACATTCTTATTCTATCAACTTCAATAAAGTTAATGAAAATTCATTCTGCCTGTTTTTCTATCTTTCTCAGCATTTTATCAAATGCTTGTTCTGGGCCTCACCTTGACCAGGCACTAAAATTCTGTTACTGGAATTTGTATGTTTTTCCCACTCAGTGTTTTTTTCCTCGACATTTACACTAAGGTCCACTAGAGAGGTGAACTCTATGGACTGCTTCATTTAGCTAGTGTCTTAGGGTTAAAGGGTTTGGTTGTTTTGTTGGTTTGTTTTCGTTATGTGAAAACTTCTTTCCCATTACACAGATGCAGAAACAGACCTAGAAAAGCAAGAAGGGAGAAGGTGGCACAAGCACTTCATCATAGTAGCATCTAGTTAGGGCTTCTTGTCAGAACAGATGTGACCACAAATGTCCAACAACACATGAAATGTGCCACAGTAGCTCTCATTTTTGAAATAACTTATTGACAAAGATGCTACATCAGGCCATTCTCAAGAATCAGTGCTTAGTACGTATCTTATAAGAGATTTTCTTTTTTGCTGTTTGGTTGTCCACTCACCAGCCCCCTGATAGCTCCTTAAGCCCAAGTACTCTGTCCTTCCCTCCCCACTAGCTCTGGATAGGGCTCATTGTGCTGCTGGGCACTGACTTTAGTTCCAAAACAAAGTCTATCTGAGAAGATGCTGTGCCCACACTCTGGGTACCAATTTGGACGCCAGCACAGAATGACTGCAGAGCTGGTGCTGTGGGGCAAATTGTCTTCCCAAAATTCATGTGTTGAGACCATAAACCCCACTATCTCAGAACTTGACTTTATTTGGAGATAGTGTGTTTTTAAAAGTCATTAAAGTCTTTAGGTTGTGCCCCAAGGTAGTATGACTGGTGACCTTATTAAAAGAGGAAATATGTACAAGGGGAAGACTGTAAAAACACAAGAAAGAACAGCCCTCTACAAGACAAGGAGGGAGACCTCGTAAGAAACCAACCCTGTCAACTCCTTGACCTGAGATTTTTAGCCTTCAGAATTGTGAAGAAAATAAAATTTTGCAATTGAAGTCTCTCAGTCTGTGGTATTTTATTATGGTATCCCTAAGGAACTAATATGACAACTAGAGTTCACTTACTAACCTGTCCCTGCCCATCTTCACACCACCAGCTCACAAAGACTATTTAAATCATCAGATTTTACTAAAGGGACTGAAACAATTATGATTGCAGGGTAGGAAAGTAAAACTCTGTATTAGTATAAGAATTTCCACATTTCATGATACATATGACAAGAGAGACATATTTCCCAAATTAAAATCCTCCACAAAAGACCACTCCTAATACATGATGGACCCTAACTACTTTCCTATCCTCAAGTCTTTGCTTCCTGAAGATCTCCTCCTACACTCTTCTCTGTGAGTATTTCCAGTCCACTTTCCTAGGAATCCTGATCTTTTCCCCACAGAAATTGTTCTTGCCTAAAAACAAACCTCACCCCAGCAATAGACTGCTCTGAACTGATGTCATTCTTAAGTTTTAATTCCTCAAAAAAGTATCATTAGGCCAGTCAAGGGTGGCTTCTGGCAATACAAGTCCAAGTAAATAAAAGTATTGTTGGTGGTAGTGTTGGTGACGGAGGTGGTAGTACTGATGGTATTGGAGATTATGAAGATGTCAGTAGTGGTTGTGGTTGTGGCAAAGGTGGTGGTGGTGGTGTTGACGATACTGATAGTGCTGATGGTATTGGTGGTGGTTGTGATTGTGATGTACTTGTGAGTTAAGAGTGATGATTGTTTTTCCCAGTCATATAGAGCAACCTGAGTTGGTGCAGACTCTGAAGAAAAATACTTTTTGAGCTCTTCCCTGCAATGTGCACAGCAGATGTAACACTTAATTTTCTCAATTGACCAAAGAGTAAATACTGAATCTGACACATGCAAACCAACTTTTCAAATCAAGTAGTAATTCTCAGGAAAATTACACTCAAGACAGAGATTAAAGATACCCATGAAACTGAACAGATAATTCCAAGGAACAACATGCATGCAGGGAAGGGGGAAGGAAAAAGTATGGGCTACTCACCTTCTCCTTCTGAAGAGAATTAGCCAGTGGTAGGAATGGATGCAGGCAGACACAGCATCATCAGATAATGTTATTGTAAAAAATGAAAAAACAGCCACGTGTGGTTGTGCACACCTATAATCTCAACACTTGTGAGGTTGAGGCAGGAGGATTGACATGAGCATGAGGCCAGCCTGGATGATATAGTGAGTTCAAGACCAGCCTGAACTAAACAGAAAGACCACATCTCTAAAACCAAAAACAAATAAGTACATGAAAGAGAGAAAAACAATAAAAAATGACATCAGATTTACACATCAAATATCCCTACATTAAATGTTGAGAATTCCGACTTTTAACACTAAGCCATGGAGCCCCTGTTTTGCTACATTTGATAGAAAGGAAGACTTTTTTCTTATCTACCCCAAAATCTGTGAAACTCTCACAATGAAGTTATCCATACATTTTGTAAAATGGTATTGATTTCTTGTCTCCCTTTAGTAGCTTTTCAATGTGTACACTTTTGAAAAAAAAAAGGAAAGAAAGAAAAAGAAGGGAAAATAAGAAAAAAGTCAGTGGTCATATCCTGAGAGACTGTTGAAGTTGCAAATGATGGCATGTGAGGACTTTGGTGAGGATTTTGACTGAGTGCCATCTTCATAACCCGTCTCTATCTGAAATGAAGAAGGGAGCTGTTGCTCTGTGTGTTAGATACCTAAAGTTGTATGAACTTCTCATTTGTTCTGTGTGTCTCTGACAGTAGCTCCTCACTTTTTAAGTTTTCTTCTCTGTGCCACTGGTTAGCCTCTGCATTAGTACTGTGCAGGCAACCACATAAGTACACTAGGAGTTGTCTGGAATAAATCTTTGGCTCCATATATAACCACCTCTAATTTACCTAATTGTGAAAGGTTGCATTTGTTTTGTTTCCCTTTCATATGAGCACTAATTGGTACAGCAACAATATTAGACATGTTCACTTGGACCTGGGAAGGTTCTTCCACCCAGCGGCTCAGCTCAGAAATGGAAATGAGCCAGCTTTGGCCGCTCTGCTCACCCATGCTGTGCAGGCAGATATTGCTCCGGGCAGGTCACAGCTTGTTGAGCTGTGCACACAGGCTGTAGGGGGTGAGCCTCTGCTTTGTTTCCAGTTGTGAATGGTTTCCAAATGTAGTGCTATGTGGCTGCTTTCAATCTTTCGGGGCAAGCAGCTCTAACATCGCCAAGCATTGATTGGGTTCTTAGTGTAGGGAGCAGGAGGGGGCACCTTTTACTTCACTGTCTAACACAAATGGCTTATCCTTCTCAGACGAGAGGCTCAGATTTCACTCATGATTCTGAACATTCATGAGACTGCCCTCCTGCCAGTCACACATCCCAGGAGCCCAGATTGGCTTCTCCTCCTTAGTGTAATGGTGGTAAATTGATCCTCTGTTCTTTGCTTCTATAGCTCCTTTTCCTTCCCTTTCCTTCATGTTGCTTCCTTAATTTATTTTGTACAGATCACTCTCTGAGGCACAGAATGATCTGTCCAGACTAATTTCATTTGGGTTCTTCAGAAACCACTCATGGCCATGCCTAACACTGGATGTATATGACCCAGATGAGCACTTCAAGTCAGTCTGGGGAAAAATAAAACATGTAATGGCAGCAGGTTTAGAACATGAGATTCAACTCAAGTGCTTCTATTAATAATCAGGAAAATCTACTTTCGTTTGCTTGCTGCCTACAATACAGGGGTTTGTTCAAAAGAGCTATTGTTTCAGAACTTTTCAAATGACTTGCTTTGGTGGCAAACGTGAGGCTACTAACCTCATCTGTTTCATGGCAGGTCTGGCTTAGTGAAATGCTGAGAAAGTTGCCAGCACAAGGATGCAGAACACTACAACAAAAATATCTCAGAAGGTTCTTAGATGTCAGAACCAGACAAATACTATCAGTTCTTCCAAAGACTGCAAGAAATATGGCTATTTTATTTTTTGTATATTGCACTGTATGTATGTTACATAATTATTCAATCTTACTATCTGGAAAAATAAATCATTCATAAAACAATATCTTAATTTTAGTATTTTTATATCAGACAAATTTTATACTAGAAGTGTAGGTAACAATAGTTAAAACACAAGACTTGGAGACAGACAGATGTGACCACTTGGCTGTGTGAGGTTAAATAATTTGAGTCAAATTATTTAACCTCAACTCCACTTTCCTCATCTGTAAAGGGGGGGCAGTAATAATACTTCTTCATAGCATTTTGTGAAGATTAGAACTTTGCCTGTGTGATGCACATATTAAGTGTTTAATATGTTTTAGCTATGATAGTTATCCTTTCTTGTCTTGTTAAGACAGAATTCAAAATACTTGGGGCATTATATTAGGCACTGTATTGACAGTTTGACTTATATTTTTTAATATATTTAGGGTACTTTAGTGAGTCAGCATTTCTGAATATGCCCAGAGAAGTTCCTGGAGCATGGTATGCACTAAAAATTATGATGTCCTTCATTTTCTAGGAAAAATCCAAAGTGTCATGGAGCTCCCATTTGCTCACCTCATGTGCATAGATGGTGACCATATAAGCTGGAATTCATTCGTACTCTTAAGACAGGATAATGAGTCAACTAGTAATCTAGACTGGCTCTAAAGAGTGTCACTAGAATCTGTAATTCTTTGCCTTTCCAACCCAGAATATGGGACAGAGACTAAGGCATCCAAGGTACACCAGTAAAGCAGTAGCACTCTCAGTAATCCAGCAGCTCAATAAGTTAGTTAGTCTTGAGAGTAAGATGGGTTAAATGACTGATTTCCCCCAAGTCAGCTATTTCCGATCTAACCCATCCTTGTTACTAAACGCTGAGCTTTCCTCCAGAATCATAACTCCTTTAAGGCCCTAAATAGCATTTATTCATTAATGCAGGAAATGTGTTTAATATTAAAACACCTAATGAAAAAATTTTTTGTGTTTCATTGAGATGTCAAAATCTTAATTATATGATGTCTTAGTTACATTTCTCATTGCTGAGACAAAGTACCCAAAACCTAAAGTTAAAAGGGGAAAAGTTATCATTTAGCTCATGATTTGTAGAGGTTTCTGTCCAAGGAAGGGTGGCTCCTCAGAAGACAAAAATTAATGGTGATCAGAAGGCAACAAGGGAGAGAAAAGACTTTTTCAGTGCTTATATTGTATGCAGGCTACTCATTCTAGGGCAGTATTGGACCGTGAATCATTCACAAACTCCAAATTCAGCCATCTATGTAGAGCCTGTGCCCCATGACTGTATGTGGTTTTGGGGGGGGGGGGGACAACTATACATAAATCATATAATCTTGACGCTAATCCCCAAAGACTCAGGTACATTTCTTCATGAAAAATGCAGTTAGTCTAATTCTGAGAGTTGCCAAAGTCCTAACAGTTTCAACATTGCTGAAAAGTTCAAGTCCCAAGTCTCTCCTGAGATTTAAGGCAAACTCTTAGTTATGAGTCCCTGTACAAATGAAAGAAACTTAAATACTTTTAGCATTTAAAGTCACAAGATAGGTATTATAAAGAGGGGGATACAAAAAACTGGGACCAAAGCAAGTCCAAAATACAGCAGGTCAGACACTAGCTTTTGTAGTTTAACGTGCAGTGTCTGAGGCAGTCTGTGGCAAGATGTGAACTATAAAGGACTTATTCCACCCATATGGCAGTTCTGGCAGTTGTAGCCCTCATGGCTTTTCTCTTGGGACTGTGCTGCACTCTCCTTACAGTTTTCCTCAGATGATCTATATTTCTGGCTTTTCTAAACTTTTGGAGTATTCACTATACCTTTAACTTCACACTTCACTCACCTTCGGCTTCACAAATTGCCATCTCAGAAGGACACTGCCTGGCCTCTCAGGACTTCTTATGAAGTCAGGGTGGAAACCCATTTACCCCAAAACTCTTGAATTCTGCATGTGCCTAAAATCATCACCATGTGGATGATGCCAGTGTCTGCTGCCCTCTGAACAGGAACTAGGCTTCCTTCTCTTTTGGCTGTAGGAGTCAAGTGCCTTGATAACTGAGTATTCTGAATCAAATTACAAGGAACAAATTTTCTAGGCTGCCACCATTCTTTTCTTCTTTTTCTTTTTCTATCTTTTATTTTCTTTTTTGCTTTTAACCATTTATTTGACTGAACTGAACTTCTGTTTATTTAACTGAAGTGATTTCCATTTTATTTTGATACATCTTGAAGCCAATATAAATTTTTAATAAATATTTTGCCATTTGGGTATACACCTACACAATACCTGAGCAATATATTTCAGCAAGAAAAACACTGAAGAGTAATGATCCAACACAATTAACTGGGTAGAGTGAAAATCTCCTCCAAATATTTGCTTCTGAGGTAAAGGAACCACACCTGTTCAGTTAAGAAAACCATCCTTACAACACAGGATGATTTTTTATTTTTAAGTAGGGCCTAGAACACTTAACCACCAATTGGGCACTGAATGGAAGAACCATATCCCCAGTTTATGCCATGAATCATAGGGTATAAGTTCCAACAACTCAGGCTCTTCCCATTGGTTCTTACAAAATGTGCTTCTCTGGGTGGGGCAGGTTGGCACTTTAGTTGAACCCAGGTACCTTTCTCTTTGGCTTCCTTCTTTTTCTGATCATTTTCCTTGACACATTTCAGGAAGCTATCATAACTTCTTGAGTGTTTAATATGCTCCCTACATTTATTATTCCTCTTGGCAAGTATCTTGCCCTTAACTTGCTTGTTTGCAACAATGCCAACAGCATGCTGGGTAACATTGTAGACTCTTCCTGTTTTGACATGGTAACATTTGTGTGCCATTCCTTTTTGCACAGTACCCATTCCCTTGATGTCTACAATATAACCTTTTTTGTAAATTTGTATGTATGTGGCCAAAGGAACAACCCAGTGTTTTCTAAAAGGCCTAGAGAACATATGCTAGTTTCCTCTCCTCTTTCCCTTTGTGTTGGTTATTTTGGCAAATTACTGGAAGATGGTAGTTCTGACTGAAAGGCGCTGCCCCCATTCTGGAACATGGTGTGGCCTCCATAATTCTGGAACATGGAGTTCATGCTCAAAGCAAAGTCTTTCACTTTTGCAATTTTGAGGCTTCAAAGATTGGGATTCTATTGCTTCTTGTGATGCTCTCAGGCCACCTTGTTTTCTTTTCTTTTCTTTTTTTTTTTTTTTTTCCTGAGCAATGAAGATCTCCTCTACTCTATCTTTGCACTCTACAGCTTTCCTGGAGCTTCCTTTTTGGCCAGACTCACATGTTTTAAATCATTCTGTTGTGATCTTTGCTCTAGATTTTCAACATAGATTTGGCTGCAAGGCCCCAACAGTAGCCATGCCATAATCTCAGTATTTGACTGTCTTGAAATTTCTTCTACAAGATTAATTTCTACACTGCCCTTAGTCTCAGGCAAAGACTCTGGACATGAGCAAAACGCAGATAAAATTTCTGCCAAGGCATAACACACATCATCTGGAGCCCAGGAGTTAATGCAGTCCTTCTTCCCAGCAGAACCTTCCTGAGCCTGGTCCTTACCAGCATCCTGGTCTTATGAGCTCTGACCAGAATCTCCCTGTCTTAGTTACTTCCATTGCTGAAACAAAGTGCCCATCACCCAAAGTTAAAGAGGGAAAAGTTTATTTAGTTCACAGTTTTTAGAGGTTTCAGTCCACAGTTAGCTAGTTCCAAGGCAGGATGGCATAGTGGAGGGGCAACTGTTCATGGCAGCAGAAGACAGCAAAGCAGCAAGAACATAAAGGTGACAGAGCAAGCCTCTTTTCCTCCTTTATATTGTAAGCAGGATACCCACTCTAGGGTGGATGTAGCGCTTATGTTATCTCCCTTCCCTCCTCTTGCACAGGCTCCAGATGTTTACAAAGTGAGGATTCTGGCCCCCTGCTGTGTCACTCAGTTAAACCTCTAAACTTTCCAAATTTCCACAATGAATCAGCCATCACAAAATCCTGGAGTGTAGGATGTAGAACTGCTGAGTTACTTAGTTAAACTTCTAAACTTTTCAAGGTGACACAGTGTATCAACAACTGTAATCCAACCCTTGTCAACTTGGCAACCAGATACATTTCTTTAAAGTGGTCTCCAGATACAAAGATATGCTTATTCTTATCATTTCACAAGTTGAACATAATAACAGGTTTAACAATTCTTTAGAACCAGTATTAAATCTATCAACATTATATTACACTAGAACTATAACATTACAAGCTTGACACCCAAAGACTCATGCACATTCCTTTATGCAAAAGGCATTTAGTCCCTCTTGAAGAGCTGTCAAAGTCCTAACAGTTTCAGTATTGCTGAAAAGTCCAAGTCCCAAGTCTCCTCTGAGATATAAGGCAAACTTTTAGCTGCAAGACCCTGTGTAAATAAAAAATTAGTTAAATACTTCCACCATTCAATGTCACAAAGTAAACATTTTCATTCCAGAAGTTACAAACGGGACTACAAAGGATTGGGACCAAAACAAGTCCAAAATTGACGAGGGCAAATATTAAGCCCCACAGTTCCACATGCAGCGTTCAAGGCAAACTGTGGCACATTGTGAGCTCCAAAGAGCTTGCATGGCTCCATCCCTTCAGCATTTATGGTTGTGGTAGCTCCCATGGCTTTCCACTGGGGCCTACTTTGCTCCCTCTTTGCAGCTTCACCTAGATGACCCATGTTTCTGGCTTTTCCAAACTTCTAGGGTCTCTACTGCACCTTTTGCTTCACCGCCACATCTTTACACACTGCCCTCTCAGGGGTACACTGCTGGTCTACCAGGTTTTCTATAATCAGGGTGGAAGCCTCTTTACCCCACAACTCTTGAATTCTGCATGCACCTAAAACCAATACCACATGAATGATGCCAAGGTCTGCTGCCAGCTGGAGCAGTAACCAGGTTTCCTTCTTTCTTGACCATAGGGATCAAGTGCCTGGATAACTGGGCACTCTGAATCCAATTCTGAGGAACAAGTTTTCTATGCTGCCACTTTTCTTGAACATGGTGTGGTCACTGCCATTCTGGAACATGGTGCTCTGCAGATTTCTTCTCAAAGAAAAGTCTTTAACTTTTTGCTGAGAAGAGTGGACACTTGCTGCTTCTTGTGATGCCCTCAGGCCATCTTTTCTATTCTCCTTTTCCTTCTCAGCAGGCAAAGTCTCCTCTGCTTTATCTTTGCAGTCCAGAGCTTTACTGGAGCTTCCTTTTTGGCCAAACTCACAACATTTTAAATCATCCTGCTGGGCCCTTTGCTCTTAGAACCTCATATTCAGGTATAATCACAGCTACAATCCTACTTCTCTGGTACCAAATTCCATCATAGTTACTTTTATCTGTCATTGCTGGAATAAAATACCCAACACCCAAAGTTGAAGGAAATGAGGTTTATTTTAGCTCAGTTTGGGGAGATTTCAGTCTGTAATCAGCTGGCCCTGATGCAGGGTGGTATGGCTGAAGGGCAACAGTTCAAAGCAGCAGAAGATAGCAAAGAGGTAGGGGGACAAGTCTCTTTTCCTCACTTATATTTTATGCAGATTACTTCCCTAGGTTAGATCCTTTACACCCACACCAATCCCATGCCCTTCTAATGCATAAGTTCAGAATGTTTACAAAGTGAGGACCTGGGCTTGTGCTGAGTCATTTAGTTAAACTTCTAAATTTCTCAAATTACCACAATGAATCAATCATCACAACATCCTGGAATGTAAACAGCTGCCCTTGTGGCATGTCCTCTGCAACCCAGGATGTAGAACTGATGAGTTATTTAGTTAAGCTTCTAACTTCCCAAGTTGACAATGTATCAGTGATTACACTCCCATACAGTACAGCCTCAGGCATTCCAGCTCTACTTTTTCAGCTGGTATCTCAAAACCTTTCCTAACTCTTCCCCTTCCCACAAGCCGGTTCTAAAAGCTCTTGTGCCACATGGTCAGGTAATGTCACAGCAATCACCCCATTCTCAGTACCAAATTCTGTTTTAGTTACTTTTCTCATTGCTGAGACAAAATACTCAACACCCAAAATTAAAGGGGGAAAGGTTTATTTAACTCACAGTTTGTAGTGGTTTAAGTCCATAATTCACTAGCTCCAAGGCAAGGTGGATTCACAGAGAATAGCGACTCATGATGAGCAGAAGACAGCAAAAGCAACATGGTAAAGATAAGACTCTTTCTGTCTTTTGTATTGCATGCAGGCTACCCATGCTAGGGCAGATGCAGCATTCATACCCATAATCTCAGCATTGGACTGTGAATCAGTCACAAACTCTAAATTCTGTCAACTGTGAAAAACCTTTTCCTCATAATGGTATGAGGCTTTTGGGAGACACTTAGACACAAACTATAACATATGGAAGTAATAATATGGATATAAATGTGCAGGAGATTCTCCATACAGGTTATCTACCCTGTGACCAATATCCAGCAGTGAGTACCACAATTCAAAAATCATTGTCCTTAGTAGTTTCAAGTGCCACCTGTCCTTCAGGGCATTCTCAGTTAGCCAGGTGTAGGGTATAGTCCATAGAGATTTTATATCTTTACCTTTCCTAGTCCTAACTTTAATGAAAGTTACCAGTAAGAGGAAGGGTTAGAAGTAAGGAGTCCACTTATTTGCTGTACCAGTGCCTAGAATGATTCCAGGGACACATTAGGCATTCAATAAACATTGATTGAAATAAAATTTAGGGTTCCAGGTAATTCACAACCAATAATCCCATGCTTTGTAGGATAAAGTGATCTTCTCAGTGATCCACAGAAAGCAGACTGAACATACAGAAGAGCTGCTTGGGTGAGAGGTTTACAGGGCACCTGGAGTGCAAGTTGGTAGTCAGTGTGTAGAAGGACTTCAGCTCCTTGCATCCAATTCAGTACAGAGGCCACTGGCCAACCCCAGCTTGTGTGTGGAACCTGAAAACAGTTCCTAAATCACATTTACTTACCTGGAATCCATCATCCTCAGGAGGTCATAAATACATAATTTAGAAGTGAGATCATAGATTTTTCATGAGATACCCCGTTATAATTCCTGGTGTGCCATCATATTCTTTTAAAAATACTGATAAATCAAAATTAGACATGGAATTAAACTTTGTGCTGATGTATATTTTCCAATTATATTATTGAGATTTTAGGTGACTATTTTCAAATAAAATAGAAAAAGCTAAATTTTTTAAATGTGTAAGTGATCATTAGCAGTCTTTTAAAGAAGATTCATGAAAACAAAGCGCTTTAGACTGGGCAAGCAGGACCCAAACAATAGAGGGCTTCTGACCAAAGCAGTATATCTTCAGACTTTCTCCATATAGAGAACATCATTTCTTCTTGTTTTGTTTTCAAATTGAATGTTGTGAAAGCAACTTGTGACCTCATAATGTATCAAGTGATTGAGCTTTTCTCTTTTTAAGGCTTTTTGTCATTGAGAATAAGTTTGGTAAAGTCTCACCTTTGTGTGTTCCATTATTAGTATCCAGAAGCTTAAGGACCTCATCTCATTAGGCAAAGATGGCTTTAAATCAAAACTACATTATAATTTTGCTGGCAGAGAGCTATAACCAGCGTCAGCTTTTCATAGCCTGCAGAAGTTAAGGATTCTGTTGTTTGATTTCACATAGAGAATATGATAGGGTCTTATTAAATATTTTTTTGTACAACAGGAGGTATTCTAGCTCTATAGTTGTAGCCAGGGCACACATACTCCATCTCTGGATGAAGAATTACAAATCTCCCTGTGCAAGGCCATGATAGATCCATAGTGTGCTTTGATACATGCACAAAACCATTTACCCATCTCCAAAAATGATGCATGCAGAATCTAGTCATTTTTAAAGTTCCTGTCATACTTCAAGGACATCACTATGTAAGGAAGAGTGAACTCAATCTCTGGGCTTTAAAGTATGTGTACATATACCTCAGTGAATGGATAAAAATTAACTCTATACCAAAACCCTTCTTTTAGAAATTTCACAGTGCCTGTGATAGAATTTTTTAAGTACATTTATTTATTATTATATTTGGGAACCTGTAACTATGATGCACAAGAAACATATAACAAATGCTCATTATAAAATAGAGAGCAAAAAAAATGCACAGATATAAGCAAGTAAGTTTAATAACATCCATAATTTTCCCAACCAATGAAGACCAAACTTTTACATTTTGGTACATAATCTTTTATAACATTTTTTGTATTTATGTATATGCACATACATTATATAGCATCCTGTGTAAAATTTGTCAAAATATATAGTAATGCTATACACAGTACTTTGTAAACTTCTTTATTTATTGTTGGTGTTTTTGCATTAATAAATTGGTATTCATTATATTTTTCTATGGGTCAGTTCAAAGAAAGACTATGAACATAATCCCATATGATTTGCAGACTATTTCAAACACTTGACCAGATTGTACATGGATTTGAGCAAAGAATCTCTGCCTTGACTACTTGTAGTCTCCACCTTCTAGTATCACTTACTGACGAAAAACTTAAAGTGTAAGAAAATTTTGCATAAATACCTCTAAAACATTTGAGAAAAGACATATTAATATATGCCAATAGGAAAATTATATTATAAACCTGTACATATAAACTAAATATGTAACCTTAAACATCTAGATAGCTTAATGGCAAATATGAACTACTCCCGTCTCCCTGTGTAGATCGACAGTCTTTGTACCTTATAACATTTTCTCATTGAAGAGAAAATGATATATTGTAAGTGTCTTTTCCCAAAAGTACAAATAAATTCTACAGAATTGTAAAATTTCAGAGCTAAATTGTACCTTAGCAATCATCTAGTCTCGATGATGGACTATTTAAATCCCAAACTAAAGATCTGGATAAACATTTGCCAAATGTGGGCATGAAAGTGCTGTTTTGCATTTGGCATATGTCTGCCTTCTCTACTAGTGACAAACTGTAGTGTAAAAGGAGGGAAAGGATCCAAACCAAACTGGCTGAGACTTGACATGTCTTTGAGAGGGCACATATGCCTTTCCATGTTTAAGAGCAAAATCTCCTCAGATGATCCAAGTGGAACCAATGGGAAGAAGAGCAGCCTGGACTTCCTCCACACATTCCTCATCAGTTCCAGCTCAGAGCTGCTCAGTAAAAGGGACTCTGGAAAAACTCTAGTGTGGGTGCCAAGAATAAGTCATCTTTGCGTTCAGCAAAACTCCACATTCAGACAACCTTGAGATGTGGTTTTCAGTTAGGGAGGGCAGGAAAAATATTATGTGTCTATAAAATATCCCTTTTTGAGGGTAAAGATATAAGAAAATATGAAATTTATGAATATGATTCTATTGTGAGACCATAGATTATAAGATCCTTCAAAACTATCTTTGTTCCCTTCTGATACTGAGTTTAAACGTATTAGGTTTTAAGTATGGGCTGAATTGAATAGAGCAAGTATTCTTTCCTCTTCCAGTTTATTGTTTTTAAATAGAATAAGGAAAATGCAAATCTCAACTTACCTCTACAATTACTTCTTATCTGAAAGAAGATTTACTTAGTTAAGCATGTGTCCAGATGTTACCCAGAAAATAAGTCAAACTGTAGACAGCTAACGTATTACAAAACTAGTTCAGAAGCCATAGAAGGAAGCCCCATCTATAAAGATGCCAGGTGGTGAGACAAATCTGTCTGAACCTTTCAAAAACTTCATTATTTCACCCGCAATAGAGTTACTTTACCAGAAAGATAGAACTCACGGTTCTATGGTTGCTTACAAAAGGCGTTACCTGGAGATACCCACATTTCCAAAGGCCAACCCCAGCATACGAGTTGAAATCAGAGGTCTGACCAGTTTACATATGCCATTGTACACTGCCATGCACTTCCCAAAGGTGTGCAGGCAGAAAGACTGACAATAGCAGACTAGGGAGGTAAGGAAGTAGAAAGTGCAGCTTCTGGACTGATAAGTAGGCCCAGAGATGAACTCTCAATCTGAGGAATGATAGGTGCGTCTTTGAGAAGGAAGCTCCCCTGACTGCCGCAACTGAGGTTTGAAGTAAGAGTTCACAACCACAAAGAATTATAAGCAAAGGGAAAAGCATTGTTCCCACTGCTTTTCTGTGCTCTTTTTGATTGTCATACATTTCAATGGCATCCAGATGTTCCATTATTTTAGCTACCAACTTGGGAAATTACATTGTAGCTACTTTTAAAGTTGTCAGAATGCTAAACTCAACAATGACAGTTTATAACCCATTTTCTCTAAAGTGCTTAATCTTTTTCTTAACTCTGATGGGCTGGCATTTAAATAAAAAAGTCAAGATTCTGAAATTCAATTAGTTTCCATATATGCAGAGTTATTCTTTATGCTCATACACATGCATATTGGTTCTTAGACATACTATTAGATGCACTGTATTTTAA
>RJWM01039000.1:0-10669 GCA_004363535.1 Dasyprocta punctata | reverse complement strand
GTATGATTGGATCAATCTTGCATGTCTATATCTGTTAATGTAAGAAACCATTTTAAAGATAACGATGCGCAAATTGCAACCATTGTCAAGCTTCTATCTTCCGATTTTGTAAACCTGCAATGTTGTGTATTTACTCTAGTTGTTTGCTTGTCTCTTTTGCTTGTTGTTTTTACTATATATGTCGTTTTTTTTTGTTGTTGTTGTTGTAGTTTTTGTTTGTTTTGTTTTTCTTCGCTCAAATAAAATTTAAAAAAAAAATATGTACACTGAAAGCCAGGCATGGTGGCATATGCCTTTAATCCCAGCACTCAGGAGGCTGAGGCAAGAAGAGTGTTGTGCGAGGCCAGCCTGAGCTACATAGCTCAACCCTGCCTCAAAAAAACCTAGGGCTGGGAGTTTGTCTCAATGGCTTAAGCACCTGTCTGGCAGGCATGAAGTTGTGAGTTCAATCCCCAGTGCTGCAAAATAAAATAAAATAAAATAAAATAAAATAAAATAAAATAAAATAAAATAAAATAAAATATCAAATAGAATATGTTCATTGAGAAAGAAGAACTCTAGATAGCCCTGGCATATTTTAAAATGGCTCTTTTCTTTCCATCCCCCTACCAGAAGCACAGGATTGTTTCTCTCCAATACTCAAAGTGAGGACATGGTCTGGCTCCAAGTCATCAACACATGGGCATCCGTCTGAATTTCATCTCTCAGAGTTTTTTATACTGAGCTTTAATAATTCTATTTCAGGGTTTCCTAAACCTGGAATAGTCCCCACAAAGGCTTCTACTCCTGTAACTTTAACTTCTTACATTTTTCTTGTTTGTTTCTGCAATTCTGAAGTATGTACTATGTCCTTTGACCTCATTTTTATTGCTATGAATTATTTTTAAAATTCTTTCAGCTTTGAGAGGTGACTTCTAAATTTTATATATTCCATCCCCAAAACCCAAACTCTTATGCTAATTTGAAGGTTTTATCAATGAGTAACAGAAGATCTTAAAGAAAACTGCACATATTCTAGGTACACTGCTCACTGAATAATTAAAAGTCAGTAAAAATGGGGGATTGTGGGCTGCCCTTCCCCCTTGCCCTAAGGACCTAGGACAACTGTGGGACTGAAGGTTGCACCTCTTCCTTGCCCCATGGACCTGGGACAGCTGGGAGATCCTCAGCTTCCTCTCTTCTTTGCCCCTGGACCTAGATCACTGGTGAAATCATGGACTGCCTGTCCCCTTCACCCAGTGGACTCAGGCCAGCAACAGAATCATCAGCTACACCCTCTCTTTCCCCCATGGACAGAGGGGGCCTGCAGGATGGTCAGTCACCCTTCCTCCCCACCCAAAAGACCACTGCAGCCCACAGACAACCAGCGACCCTTTCCACCATCTGTAGAAACTCGCTAGGCAGATGGGAGCCTCAAAAACGCCTCACCCACACAGAGGACCTCAGCAGGTTTGCCACACTGTTGTGAGTTTCCTCCTCAAATCGAGGACCTCAGTGGGTAAACAGGAGAAGCAATGAACTCCCCCTCAGCTATAGAACTTTAGCAAGCCTGGCAAGAGTGTGGGTGAGTCCTCCCTCCATACAGAGAACACCTGGTGGGTTGAGAAAAGTGCTGAAAAGACCTCCACCAACCCAGAGGTAATCAAACTGGCTTATGAGACACCAAGTGACACAGTAGGGTCCCAGCTGAGGCAAACACTATAGCTAGGTAAATCTGGTGGCTTGGAATAGTCTGAAGCCTTAGTAACAATATAAATGAAGGCTTGACTGGCATCAGTGTTCTTAGGCTAGTCAGCCTAGGAAGAATACAGAACTCACTCAACAGGCCCTGCAGGAGGAATTCAGGTGACTGGCCCTCCCCGTCACTGTGGAACCCAGCAATTGGGCAAATATCAACCAAACAGTAGGATTCTAGGACACACAGAACAGATGGTTAAGACTAGTGAGGTTGAAAGACCAAATCCTAACCCAGGAGTTGAAAATGCCAAAATGAAAAAGCAAAATACAACATAGTCTATCAGGAAATAGTACAAGAGATATTGAAATAGAAGACAGTAAAAGTCATACAGCTAAAATTTCTGAAAATATAGCAAACGAAATAAAGAAACAAATCCATGAGACCACAGAGGAAATCAGATTAGAAATAATTTCTCACATAAAGAAAGAAGTGACAACCTTAATAAAGTAGTTGCTCAGCATAGTTGGAGAAGACATAGATAGAGAACCACAGGAGCATGGGGAAATGATGTAAACCTTGAAAGAACAATATAGAAATCAAGTAGAATGCATGAAACAAACTCAAAGAGATATTCAAGAAATAAAAATCTCTACTGAAAGCTGGCAAAAGCATTTGAATGAAGCTGAGCATGGAATTTCAGACCTTGAGGACAGGATAACAGCTAGTGATTATGAATGAAAAGAACTTTTAACTATAACAAGTCAGCATGAAATGACAATTCAACAGCTTCAAGATCATGCAAAGAGAAACAATATAAGACTAATAGGCATCAATGAAGATGCAAGGGTCAAGGCAAATGACATAGGAAAACTATTTGCAGGAGTAACAGCAAAAAATTTCCCAAACATGGGAAAGGAATCAGATATAAAGATAAACAAGGCATATAGTACTCCAAACGGTCATAACGAGAATAAATCTACACCAAGACATATAATAATTAAGATCCCAGCACGCCTTTAATCCCAGCACTCGGGAGGCTGAGGTAGGTGGAGCATTGTGAGTTCGAGGCCGGCTTGGGCTACAACACGAGCGCAAGGCCGGCCTGAGCTACACAGTGCGACCCTGCCTCGAAAAACCAGGGCTGGGAGTTTGGCTCAGTGCCTTAAGCGCCTGCCCTGGCAGGCGCGAGGTTGTGAGTTCAATCCCCGGTGCCGCAAAAAAAAAATTAAGATCCCAGAAGTCCAGCATAAAAAGTGAACACTAAAGGCTGTTAGGGAAAAGACACAACCCATCAATCAAGGAAAGACTCTTAGAATCACAGCAGATTTCTCAGCACAAACACTCAAGTCAAGATGAGGTAGGAGTGAAGTGTTTAAAGCCCTGAAAGAAAACAGCTTTCAACCCAGATTGATGTATGCTGCAAAACTTTCTCTGAAATTAAATGGAGAAATTGATACTTTCATGACAAAGAACTGAAGAAATTCATGTCCATCAAACCAACCCTAGAAAGAATACTGAAAGACATACTAGAGAGAGATAAAAATGACTATAATTCCCACAACAACAATAGAAAGAAACCACCAAACAGGGCAAACAATTAAACAAGGAGGAAAAGCAGGGAACCAACAACAGGAAAATAACATGACAAAGTTGAGCCTGTCCATATCAGTTCTATCCATCAATATAAATGGCCTTGATTCATCTATTAAAAGAAATAGGCTGAGAGGATGGATCAAGAAACAGGATCCAACAATACGCTGTATACAAGAAACACATATGACTCAAAAGGAAACTAATAGACTAAAAGTCAAAGGGTGGAAAACATTATTCCATGCAACAGGAACCCAGAAAAGAGCAGGGATAGCCATTTGATTTGCAAACAATATGAACTTCAACACAAAAATGATCAAAAGAGATAAAGAAGGTCACTACATACTTGACAGAGGAATAATTCAAGAGGAAGGGCTAATCACCATAAATATACATGTACCAAATACAGGAGCACCCAACTATATAAAACAAATACTGCCATGTCCTTTTCTAGCCATGTTCTGCTGACAAGGTCCAAACATGGAAGAAAATAGACCCATGTTCTGTTGACAAGGTCCAGACATGGAAGAAAATAACCCATGTTCTGTTGACAAGGTCCAAACATGGAAGGAGGACATCTTCTAAGAAAAGGCCACAGCATAAAAATTGGCTTTGTGGGAATGGGTTAATGTTTCTTGGGAACTATTGTGTTAACTTGTGCTCTGATCCAGTTCGGAAAATTTTTCTTCTTTCTTTCCCATGCACAAAATCAGTAAACAAAGTACAGACTCCCTAAGAACAAAATGATAGTTAATAAAATGTTTTTCTACAATTAATGGTGTAGTGGTCTGATACTGACTCAGGCCAACAAGGCCAAGGCCAGAGTAGAAGTTTGGGGGCCTTTAATGATAATAATAATGACCAGCTGGCTGGGGCTGCCTGGGAACCTCCATGCAGAGAGGCCGACATGCTACTATGTTTTGTGTTTTAAGAGAGACAGGGTAAATAACGCATCCTTGCAGCTGTGAGAATATCACAGGGGGATAGGGGGGCTAAATCATGGCTGATTATGGTCTTGTGTTTTGCAGGCTTTTACCTAGGCTACCACAATGGAGCATTTAGAACAATTCAACCCCCTATAGCACATTAGACCTCCATAAATCAAGATTGATATTTTAAAGCAATTGTTAAGATTTTTTCCTATAGGTAAATAGAGAAACTTGATTCAACTGATTGAAAACCAATCAGTAATCTATTTGTAGCCAAAACATGCTTCAAGGTCTTTAATTATAAACTTTCTGCCTATGCTGACAAATCATGTATGCTGATGAGTCATGTAACCATAGAAACCATGTAACCATAGAAACACCTGTTGATCTCATTCTTGTTATCTAAACTTTCAATCCTTGCCAAAAAGAAAGTACAAATTATTCTGTTAGAGCTTGCAAAGTAGTAGTGATGGCAGCAGTAGTAGGAAGAAGCAATAAACAAAGCAAATTCACGCAGTCTCTGAGCTGTTGTGTGTCTGTTCTCCACTCGCCAACGCTCAGTCCACCTTTGGGGACTCTGTGGACCTAGCCCGGCTGGACTGCGGCAAAATACTAATAGACATAAAAGCAACAACACAATTGTAATAGGGGACCTTAATACCACATTGACACAAAGTGATAGATCAACTAGACAAAAAATCTGCAAAGAAATAACAGCACTGAATCAAACCTGTGAACAAATGAACTTAGTAGACATTTAAAGAGTGTTCCACCTAACAACATCAGAATACATACTCTTCTCAGCTGCGCATGGGACTTTCTCCAAAATAGACCATATATTAGACCATAGAAAATGCTTAAGTAAATACAAAGGGGTTGAAATTATCAAACGCGTATCATCTGACCATAGTGCATTGAAATTGGAAATTAATGGCAAAAGGAACTGCAAAACCTACATAAACACATGATAACTAAATAACAACCTCTTGAACCATGAGTGGATTACACATGATATTAAAGAAGAAATTAAACAATATCTAAAATTCAATGTAAATGCAGATACAACATACTGAAGAAAGTGGTCCAAAGAGGGAAATATATAGTAATAAATTGTCATATCAAGAAAACAGAGCAAACACAAATAAACAACCTAATGCTATACCTGAAACTTCTAGAAAAAGAAGAGCAAGTCAAACCCAAAACTCATAGAAGAGAGGAAATTATAAAGATCAGAGCAGAATTAGCACAACTGAGACTAAGAAAACAGTGCAAAGAATTAATGAATCAAAAGCTGGCTCTTTGAGACAATAAACAAAATTGATAAACCTCTAGCCAACCTTATCTAGAAAAAGAAAGAAAAAAATTCATGCAATAAGAAATGATAAGGGATCTGGGCGTGGTGGTGCATGCCTTTAATACCAGCACTCAGGAGGCTGAGGTAGGAGGAGTGTTGTGAGTTTGAGGCCGGCTTGAGCTACAACATGAGCTCAAGGCTGATCTGAGCTACATAGTGCAACCCTGCCTCAAAAAAACTAGGGCTGGGAGTTTGTCTCAGTGGTTTAAGGGTCTGTCTGGCATGTGCAAGGTTGTGAGTTCAATCCCTGGTGTCACAAAAAAAGGAAATGATAAGGGAGAAATTACTACACGTCCCATGGAAATTCAGATCATGAATACCTCTGAAAATCTTTACTCACATAGGGTGGAAAACACAGAGGAAATGGACAAATTCCTAGATATGGATAAATTACCAAAGCTGAATGAAGAACATAAAACAATTTTGGAAAATCCAATAACAGCTACTGAATGGAAAATATGATTAAAAACTTACCAACAAAGAAAAGCCCAGGTCCTAATGGATTCACAGCTGAATTATACAAGAAAGTTAGAGACGACTTAGCGCCAACACTCCTCAAACTCTTCCATGAAATTGAAAGGGAAGCAATCCTCCTTAAATCATTCCTGGAGTCAAGTGTTACTCTGATACCAAAACCAGAGAAAGACCCAACCAAAAAAGACAACTATACGCCAACTAATGAATATTGATGCAAAGATTCTCAGTAAAATACTGGCAAATAGAATGCAGCAAATCATCAAGAAGATTATACATCATGACCAAGTGGGATTTATCCCAGGAATGCAGGGATGGTTCACTGTATTCAGATCAATAAATGTAGCATACCACATCAACAGAGCCATAAACAAAGTCACATGATCATCTCAGTAGACACAGAAAAACTTTTTGATAAAGGCCAATACTTCTTCATGATAAAATCTTTACAGACCTGGGGAATAGATGGTGTCTACCTCAATTTGATAAAAGCCATCTATGACAAACTAGCAGCCAACATTATACTAAATGGACAAAAACTGAAAGATTTCACTCTAAAATCAGGAACAAGACAAAGATGTCCACTAGCACCACCCCTATTCAATATAGTTCTGGAAACACTAGCCAGAACAATCAGACAAGAGAGAGAAATAAAAAGAATAAGGATAGGAAAGGGTTAGGGCTAGGATTAAATGATCTCTATTTGCAGATAACGTGATACTCTACATAGAAGACCCTGAAAATTCCATTAAAAGGTACCAGAGTTAATAAACAAATTCAGCAGAATAGCTGGATACAAAGTCAACACTCAAAAATCAGCAGCATTCCTGTACGCAAACAACAAACTCACTGGAAAAGAAATTATGGAAATAGAAGCTTTCACAATAGCATCCAAAAAATGACATACTTTAGAATCAACCTAACAAAGAATGTAAAAGACTTATACGCTGAAAACTACAATACTCTAAAAAAGGTGATTGAAGAGAATGTTAGCAAATGGAAAGATATTCCTTGTTCTTGGTTAGGAAGAACCAACATTGCAAAAATGGCCATACTTCCAAAGCTGTTATACAATTATACAGATTTAATGCAATCCCAAAGAAAATACCATTAACATACCTCACAAATTTAGAGAAAGCATTCCTAAAATTCATTTGGAAACAGAAGTGACCTAGAATAGCAAAGGCAATTCTGGGCAACAAAGGCAAGGCAAGAGGCATCTCAATCCCTGACTTGAAATTACACTGCAAATTTATTGTGATAAAATCAGCATGGTATTGGGGGAAAAAACAGACTAGAGGCTCAGTAGAACAGATTAGATAATGCAGACACAACTACAAAGACATTCAATCGCCTTATTTTTGACAGAGTGGCTAAACATGTTCACTGGAAGGAAGATAGCCTCTTTAATAAGTGGTGCTTTAGAATTGACTTTCACCACGCTGAAGACTAAAACTAGACCCCTGACTATCACCTTGCACTAAACTAAAGTCAAAATGGGTCAAAGATCTAAATATTAAAAATAGAAACATTAGTCTATTGGGAGACAATGTAGGTAGGAATCTTGAAGACATAGAGGTAGGCAAAGAGTTCATGAACGAAATGCAAAATGCACAAGTACTTCAAAAAATCAACAGCTGGGATCTCACCTTATTAAAAAGTTGTGCACTTAAAAGAAATCACCAACAAAGTGAAAGGATAACCCACAGAATGGGAAAGAATTTTAGCCAACTGTCCCTCAGACAAAGGACTTCTATCCAGAACACATGAAAATTGAAAAGCATAAGGCCCCCCAAATTCAAAGACCCAATCCAAAAATGGACATCTGAGATTCACACACTTCTCAGATGAAGAAATACAAATGGCAAATAAATACATGAAGAAATGCTCAATATCTCTGCTCATTGGAGAAATGTAAATTAAAACAACATTGAAATTCCATCTCATTCATGAAAGAATGGCTACCATCAAGAAATCAATTGATAACATATGTTGGTAGGGCTGTGTGGGAAAAGGAACACTTCTCTACTCTTGGTGGGAGTGTAGACTGGTGCAGCCACTGAGAAAATCAGTATAGAGATTCCTCAAAAGACTAGGATTGAAAGTCCCATTCAATCCAGCTATCCCTGTTCTGGGTATTTTCCCAGAAAAATTAAAAATGTCATGTCACAGCGATAAGTGCATACCCATGTTTTTAGCTGCACAATTTGCAACAGCTAAATCTTGGAAACAACCAAAATGCCTATCAAACGCAAAATGGATGAAAAAGATGTGGTATTTTTATGCAATGTAATATTACTCAACTATGAAAAATTATGGTCTTGAGGCTTTTATAGATAAATGGAGGCAACTTGCAGCTATACTCAAAAGCGAAGTAAATCAGACTCTTATTTGCAAATATCGGATTGTCTCCCTAGTGTAAAAAATAGATAAGAATAACAATAAACTGAACAAGTAATAAGATCCAAAATGTACAATACATGCTATAATAATTAAAGGGGAAGAAAATGCTCAAAATTAAATAATAACTGAGATGGAGGAAAGGAGAAATGGAAGAAAGGAAAAGATTGTATTATGTAGGTATATACATATAACCATAAGTATTATAAGTGTGCAGGATAGACAACTATGCCACTAATTCCCTGTTAGTTCATCAAAAAGAATAGTTTCTGCTGTCATTGTTTGATTGATCATTTTGTATGCCTAGATCTTGGAACTTGAACAGCTACTTCTAAGATAGCAATATGTAATATGTTAACTAATGTTGATTTCTTATTTCTTTTTAATTCTGCATTATTCTAGACTTTTTCTGTTTTGTTTCATAAAATTTTACAAAGTCAGTAAAAGCATGTAACCACAACCACACTGGCAACTTGAGGATCACTGCTATCTGCATTTTTGTGTGAGCCTATTCTTCATTAAGTGAATATATGGTTTAGAAATTTTTAGTGCTAGTAGTTTTCTGTTGTACCAGTATTCCAGAAGGTATTTCTCTTTCTTTTATCATCAGGGATTTGAGTTATTTCCAGCTTTTGAACTTTAAGAGTTTTTCTTCAATGAACATTCTTTTCCATCTCATTTGGCAAATGTGAGGGTGTATTGTTTTGGGAATATGTCCAGGAGCCACACTGTTTAACTGAACTTTCAAGATAAAATTCTATCAGGTAAAGTGAAATAAACAAGGTAAACTTTATTCAGAACAATTTCAACACAGGGGTGATAATTAAATTTAGTACTATCCTGCAGCCAAGCCTTCTAAGAGTACTAATAAGGAGAACAGTAACTGGACTCTACACAGTACTAGAAGAGATATTCATAAAGATTCATGAGCAAACAGATTCAATATTCCTCAAGGAACCAGAAGCTCAGGAGATCTGGACTACAGAGACCATATCAAACTTTTTCATTCAGAAACATTAGAATAGATTTGATGAATAAAAAATTATATAGATTGGGGCTGATGTGTAGCTCAGTGCCACAGTACACACAATATGTGGGAGGGGCTGAATTCAGTTCCCACTCCACCCCCCAAAAGAGAAAACATGTATATAGTGTACACACTGTGATTTCCTGTCATAGGAGTACACTTTGGCCCAAACACATTTTTTGGATATTCATTCAGGTATTCACAGGTACTCATCATTGCATAAAAATTAAATGTTCACTTCACCTGCATCTTAGTCTCCATTTGAGAACTATCATGTCCGTGAGACTGTTTCTAAACTGTTTAGAGTTATCTTGGCTGGGTAGCAGCCTCTGCCCCTAACACAGTGTTGCTCTGAACTACCACTTCACATTTATATATCACTTCTTATTTACTTTTTCTGTGGTGAGAACATCTAAAGTCTACACTTCTGGCAATTTTCTTTTTTTTAATTTTATTTAAAAGAAAATAGACACAGAAGATAGAAACAAAAAGCATGAAAGACAAACAACAACAACGACAGATCTGATACAATTACACCGTAGGTTTACACTCTGAGGTGGTTGAAGTTTGACAGTAGTTACAATATTACATATCGTTACCTTCATAGGGGTTGATAACATTGACAGACATAGACACGCAAGGTTTATCAATTCAGGAATATTAATTTTTCTTTTTCAATAGCTAATGTACCCAGCAATATGGTTTTCTTTAGCTGTCTTATTTATGCATATTCATAAATTTATGTCTTTTTCTTTTTCCCTTCCTTTCTTCCTTTCCCCTTAGAGTACCTTTTGTTATCATTGAAATAACTACCCATAATATCAGGTCTAATATAATCAAGCTAAATAGTTCCGAGTGAAGCCTATAAAGGATAAAAGAATGGTCATACTTAAGAGAAACAAAAAAACTAAAGGATTCAACTAACAACAACAACAACATATCCTATACTGTAAAATTATAGGTTTAGGAATTTAGATGGTTGGAATTTTACAGTGGTTGCAACATTGTATATTATTATCATTAAGGGGGCTGTTCAGATGGACAGATAAAGACATGTAGGATTGATCTGATCATATGAATATCAACTGTTCTCTCTCACCATTTAATGCATTTAGTAGTATAGACTTTTAAACGATCTTATGAATACCTTCATATAAAACTATGTCTTTTTTCCATAGCTTCCTTCCTTGGTTCCCCTTGTAATACCTCTTATTGTC
>RJWM01038999.1:0-16358 GCA_004363535.1 Dasyprocta punctata | reverse complement strand
GGGGGAGTCCCGCCCCCCACTCCGGGCTCTGCAGCTTTGCAGTCAGAGTCCCTCACGTCCCTGAGCTCCGCGGCCAGCCGCCCGCGCGCCAGCGGCAGATCTCTACCTGGTCCCGCTGCCTGCGATCTCACGCAGCTCCTTGGCGGCGCCGAGCCGCGACCCTCGGTGTCTTCCCAACCCGGACCCCAAGTACCGGGCTCACGGACCCCGGGATCTCTGCCGCTGCCGCTGCCGTAGCTGCCTCCGCCTGCAGCGCCAGCCGCTGCTCTGGGACGGGCGGACCGAGCTGGGCTGCAGCGGGCTCCGAGCTCCCCGCTCGATCCTCAGGCGCAGGGGTCTGCGCTCCACCGGCCCGAGCCGCTCGGGAGCTCCAGGGCCGGGACGAACCGGGTCTCGCTGGGCTCTGACGCGGCCGCAGCGATGCGCTCCGCCGGAAAGCGCATCGCTGCGGCCGCCGCGAATTTAACTTTTCCCCAAAGGGCTCTGCTCGCGACACCGCTGCTCTCTCCGCGTCCATTCGGCCGGCGGAGCCTCGGCACGGCCGCCCCTGCGGCGTTCAGCGCGGCCGGCTGTCCCCGGGAGGCCGCGACGCTCTCGGGCCCGGGTCCCCGACGGGAGCGGGCACGGGGAACTGCCGCGCACCGCGGGAACCCGGGCTTTGCAGTGCGATGCTCCGAGCTATTTTCTGAGCCTCGCCCCAGCCTTAGGGAGCTCCCAAGTTTACGGGGCCCAGGCGCAGCATCGCCCCCTCCCCAGGCTTGCGGGGAATTGGGGAGCGGGGACATTGGGTGTGAACGGGAGCCCTCACTAACGCTCTCGGGCAGGGAAAGGAAGGACGGCTTACCAGAATTTCGGAGCTTCTTGTTCCGCGTCACAGCCAAAATGACCATGGAGTTGCCGATCAGGTCTACCGCGATGGTGGTGACCATCGCGCAGGACATGAAGGTGACTAGGGCCGGCGGGTAGTCCGGCTGCGGCAGCTTACAGCCAATGCAGCCATAGGGGGTCGGGACCGCTAGGTTGGGCCCCATGCTGCTCCCGGAGACCCTTAAGGCCCCCCAGGAGGCTCAGGATCCGCAGGCGGCCGGGACAGCGAATACCTGTTCTGCCTCCGCTCTGTCACCGGGAGCTCCGGGAAAGCGTGCCTTCCTCTCTGCTGTCCAGAGAGTGACTGAGAACCCCTCCTGGCCTGAGAGCTTTTAAAGCCGTGAGGGTCCTATCCCACCCCTAACCCCTCCCCCCGACCAATCATAACTCCCCCACCACCCACGCTTTAATTACCGTCTCCTCCTGGACAAATCCACAGCGAGGTGTCATCTTGCTTCCGATTGCCTTGTTTGTGCTTCCCCTGCTCCCCTCCACCCCCCCACCAGTCCCTCAGGTACCCTGCTTCGTGACTAGCTCAGAGTCCACCTCCCCCTCCCCTCCAGCGGCTGTGCATCCGTTTCTAGCAAATTCTCCTTTCCCTTCAATACAAACACCTGGCAATGAACTGTAGATTGCAGAACGAGGACATGGGGTCTTTCTCGGGGTCTAGGACCGGCCCAAGCCGACCCACACCTCCCATCAGGATGTGGGGGACAGCCCATGGTCCCTTAAACCATAGCCCCAAGCTCTGCAGTCTCCTTAGGAGGTCGGCCCCACTCTCCGGGCTCTTGCCCGTCCAAAGCCCTTCTGCACCCGGTGGGGAGCAGGGGACTACTGCTGCGGGGACTTCCACCCCAAATAGGGGTCCCTGTCCTCTTAGGGAACTTATTCGCACTCCGATTCCCGTCGTGCTTCCGTGGCAGCAGCAGCAAGTGGCTGCTCTGTCCCCATAAAAGTCTTGCGCTCAACATGAACAAATGTACCCTGTGCCCCGCTCGGGAAGCGGATACCGGGAGCGCACACTGGAAACGAGGGGAGGCAGCTGATGACCGCTGGGTCCCCAGCTTCGGGGCCAGCGAGAGCGGGACCTCATCCCCTCCCAGCGGCGGCCCGGGCGGAGGGGGTTCGGGGCTGTCTAGGAGGAAAAGTAAAGCGAACTGGAAAGCCCTCCTGTTGCGCTGCCGCTCCTCCAGGACGCCCGGGGCCAGCGGCTCGGGCTTCCGTCCCCTGTCCCGGTGCCCCGCGCGATTCGCGGGGCGAAGCGGGGCTGCGGTGGCAGAGAGGGTGCTCGGTCTGGCGAGTCGCCTGGAAGCCGTTGGCCGATCAGCGCCCTCCGCCCCAGTCCACGCTTCCCCTCGGTCCTTCTCCCTGTCGCTCCCTATCAAGAGTAAGGGTTAGGCTCTTATTTTGACCCTGTCCCTGACCTCCCCAGACGTCGTCGCCGAACCCGGCAGTGCGCCCCAATCTGTAAGCGCACGGGCAATTTTGGGGTAGGAGCCCGCTTCCCCGACAGCTGCCCTCTGTTCCCCAAGGGGTACAGAAGGCTCCGGACAGACGGGCCAGACCTAAGGAGACTGTAGGGCTGGGGACAGGGCTTAGGGGTCACAGCCTGTCCCTCACACTCAGGCAGGGGATGCCGCCCCTAGACCCCAACACTCTCCCTTTGGGAATGGATTTGTGCTGGCTGCTAAAAGTTAAGACTGCTGTCGGGAAGCCTCTCGGAGAATCTTCGCGAACACTCCTAGAAATTCGGTCCGCACTAGCCCGCTTGCCACCTTGGGGGACAGGGGTTGCACTGGCCCGGAGCGCCACCGTCTGGACGCAGCAGCCCCCCGCCCCGGGGTGAACCGGGTGGTCGTGGCGGGGTGGGGGGGTGTTGGGTGCGCGTGGATAGCAACATTCAGAGACCTTTAAAGGGAAGACACGCTGCTGCAAACTCGAATCGCACACACGTTCTCCGGCGAAAACCCGAAGAGGAAATGCGTTCCCTTGCCCGAGGCTGAAGCCCCCAGCCCTGTCCTGCGCGCACTGCTGAGAGCAGGAATCGCGAAGTAAACCGTCACCCACCCGCAGCCGGCCGCGTTCACCATCTCCCGGCTCCTGGGCTGCCGCCCCGCCGCCAGCCCGCGCTCCCCGGGCGACTCGGCCAGGGGTTTCCCGCAACCTCAGCCGCCGCCTGGACAGCGGCTCTGCGCTCCTCCCTACCCCGCTGCGCGCCTGGCGGAGCGCCCGGCAGCCCAAAGCCGGTGGGATTTTGTAGGATCCACCTCGGGCTATTCACACGGACTCCCCGGAGGGTTTGAATCCCTTTGCTTGTAAGAAGGAGCTAGCTAGGGTATTTTGAATTCAAATGAATAGATAAAATAAAATTGAAGGGGGAAAAAGGGAGACAGGATTCCGGGAATTTAAGACCCTAGACTCCAGCTGCAAGCCATGCCGGGAGATGGAGCTGCGAACTCTCGGCGGCACAGACACAGCGATTCCCGGGCGCCGCACAGCCAGCCCAAGTGGCCCCGAGCTGGCGCGGCGCCCGGCGCTGGAGGTCTGCCTGTGGCCGTGGTCCGGGCTTCCTGGCGCTGGCGGTGGGTCACAGTGAGCCGAGCCCCCGGCCCCTGCCGCTGTTTGGGCGCTGCGGGACCGTGAGCTTCTGAGACTTGGGCTTTTCAGTACCAAGAGGCAGGTATTTTAATAATCTAAGGGGTCTGATGCCAGTCCAAGCCGGTCCGCTCTGGAGAACTCTGTATCTGATTAAATTAATTTTCTTACATTTCTGAAGTGGTCTTAACAGAGATTCTGAACATTGCTCCGGTGCTAAGAAAAACAGCGAATCAGTCAGATGAAAATATGAGGGAGGCAAGCAAGACCTCTTTGCCAGGGTAGAAGTCTCTCATGCAATAAATTCAGTCACTTCGGAAAGGTGAAGTTAGAGCCCTTTATGGGATACAGTACAGCGTGCATGGCTTACGGTTCCAAAGATTTCAAATTAAATTTCTTTCTAAACGGCCTGCTCAGGATGAATGGATAAAGAAAATGTGCTATTTATACACCATGGAGTACTGCCCTGCCAGAAGTACTGCGCTGCCATGAACTCCAGTCCTCTGTAGGAAAACGATGCTTCTGGAGACCACCCTGTTTGGTGAGATAAATCAGACACACGAGCCTCACTATCATATGGTTTCTCTTATATGAGAAACCCAAATAAGAATACAAAGCAAAACAAAAGACGGATAATAGGAAATAGGAAGATAGATGCTTTGCAAAAGGGAAGAGGACAGAGATGAGGGAGAGGCAGGGAGAGGGAGAGGAGAAAAGAGGATGGCAAAGGACAAACGTGGAGTGATAACAATTTTACAAAAGAAAATATGAGGCCCACTGGGATGCGTTTTTAAGTAGGGATGCACAGAAACAGATTATTGGGGATTTGAAAGCTGTCAAGATATAAAATCCAAATGCAGGAGACCCTGGACATTCTCTGAAGCAGGAGACAGAGCAAGCTCTCCGTTTAACCCGTGAGTACTGCGGTAGTGCCTTGTCTGTAATTAGGGAGTGTTATTTTAAGTAAGCCTTTTAGAGCTTTCTAAAGCTTCTACAGAAAGAATCAAGTTATGTCATGTACAGGTATGAATTTTCTATGATGAATGTCATCCTGATGTGTATCTGAAGCGTACCAATAAAATCTGATTGGAAGACAAAAAATAAAACTTCTAGAGGATACATTTTCTCCCAGCAAGACCATTAAATAGATGGGGAAACTGAGACCTAGAGAAGGAAAAGGACTTGCCCAAGGTCATGACTAAGGCTAGTAGAGGAGCCCAGGCTCAGACCCAGGCTCAGTCCCCGCTCAGCCAGCCCCGCTTTTCCACCACAGCCCAGCCTGGCAAAATAGCATTTTGACTCTGAGTCTCCATAGCGTGAGCTCCCTGTTTGTTATCAGTTGTTGCGCTGCTTCTGACTTCTTTCTTTTTATTGAGATTTAATGCCTGCACTGGGACACTCACCCTCTACAGTTACAATTTAGCCACTGCTGCATATTAACAAAGTTGTGCACCCATCACCGATGTGTAATTTCAGACCCTTCCCGTCACCCCAGAAGGAAGCCTCAGACCCATTAGCAGTCATTCCCCAGCCCCCAGCCCCCAGTTCCTGGAAATCCCTCATCTGCTCTCTGTCTCCATGGATTTGCCTATCTGGACACTTCATATAAACAGGACCACACAGCATGTGGCTTGTGTGTCTGGTTTCTTTCCCTTAGCACAGTGCTCCTTTTCATGGCTGCATGACATTCCATGGTACGGACAGACCACCTCTTGCTTATCTGTCCTTCCATTGACTGGGACTTGAGCATTTTCCTGCTGTTATGAGAAGTGGTGCTGGGAATATCTGGGCTTCCCTTTAGCCCCAGGATAGCCCCCTGAAACCCACTGCCACTGTCTTGCTGGGAACCCCGGGGCTGCCTCAAGCACTCCAGCCTCCTCTGGTCAGTATTTCTCTGAGTTAGTGAGTCATTTGCTAAATTCACCTTAAGGACCATTGCAGGGGGCGGGGCGGTTTCTCTAATAGATAAAACAAGAACTTGGCACAACCCCGGGAAAAGTGAGAAGGTCTTTCAGCTGCTGGATAGATGGGAAGTGCATTTGACTCAGTTCTTCAAAACGAAACCGGACTTGAGCCCAGCTCTTCCACGGATGAAATAGATGTGTGGCCTTGGGCAAGTTGCTCAACCTCTCTGTGCCTCTGGGCTCTGTATAAACTGCAGATGATCACAGCGCCTGGTAAGGTTGCTGGATGGTTATAGGAGGCTGACGGTGCACTAAGCACTTAGAGCAGAGTAGGAAAGCACTCAGCAACCACCGGCGACCATTGTTGCTGTTGTTGCCGTGACAATTTCTAAAGCTCCCTCAAAATTCTTAACTGCGTTTCTCTCCAAGGTGAGGGTCTTCTGGGACCTCAGATTCCGCAGTCAGCTGGCTCCCCTGGCAGATACCACCCAGCACCCCAGGCCCCCACAAGTGTCGAATGGAAAGAGACATTCAGCATGACTTGTTCTTACACTGCCCATCTCATTGCCTGAGATGTTTCCCTGACGTGACTCATGTTTTTGCCACAACAAAGAGCAATGGAATTTGTGCACATCCCTCAGAAGAAGAAAGGAGAAAGGTTGTCCTGGAGACAGGCAGACCCCAGGGCCCCCGTGGCTGGGGTGAGCTTAGACATATGGGAAGCAAGGGCCACAGGAGGTCTGGCTCCAGGTTGAGGGTGGGTCCAGGACTCCAGGCTTAGGCTGAACCTGGAAGAGGCTGAGTGACTACTCCAGCAGCAATCAAGTCATGGAACTCAGAGCCAGCCAGGTCCTGACGTCTGCCAACTCAGGAGCAGTTGGGGACACATGCTAGATTTTTTTTTCCATATGCAGACTACGTCTGGTCACATTTACTTTACCAACTTGGAGACACGATTCCCATTTGTGAAACGAACAGGGAGAATGATCGTCCTCTCCAAAATCCTCTAGGCTTAATTCATCATAGTTAGAACCACTTTATCTTCTCCTTGTGCTTGAGTCATTAGAGGGTGTGGGATGCATCCATTTCCTTTAGTGCCATCAAAATAATTAGCAGCCAGTAGTTCCAGGATCAGATCGCAGAGCCTGATAGAGACTACAGGTTAGGTGGTTCAAATCAAAAGGTGCCCAGGGAGAGAAGCAGCACATTAATTACTTGTAGCATCACTTGGATTCTCTTCCTCTGTACAATTTACCTGTTAATTAGAGCTTAATGCACAGGATCCATTTTCTTAACTTCTCATGCTAGTCAAGCACAGTCATCCATGCACTTAAAGACTGGCCCTGTTCTGAGTCATCCACATAACTTCGGGCATTGAACTTCAGCCCATGCCGAGACTGTACCCAGGGCATGGGCCCCCGCCAGAGCCCAGCCTGGTCCCCTTCACCCCTGCAAGTGCATTTGTTCCGCTTAACATCTAGCACAGTGCTTTGCTATACATCCTTGCTCAGTCCTCCCCACAGCCCTGTGAGCCTGGCATAACTATTTTGCTGAGGCCCAGAGAGGTTAATTTACCTGCTGCAGGTTGCACAGATATACGGGGGGGGGGGGGGATCCCAAAGTAGAACTTGGCCATCAGGCTCCGCAGTTCTTGCCTTAAGCACTATGCCTACTGATGACCTGCAGGCCGCACCTGGCTGCTGGCTCTAGCATGCCGGTTCTCAAATTCAGTGCATATGAGAGCCTCCAGGAGTGGTTGGGGAAATGCAGATTTCTAGACCTGCAATGCTAACTTCGTAGGTCTGTGGTGGCACCCCAGAACCTGCACACTTCCCAAAGGGCTCTAGTGATTCTGGTGCAAGTAGCCCAGGGGCCCCTCATGGTGCAACGCTGGTCCTACCCAGCCCTGGCCACATGAGGAGTCCAGCTCTGCCAGCGGCTCATGGCCCACTGCCCGAGGGTGCCATCCTGCTAGGACTTTCTCTACTTGCTCCAGTTCCTAGAATCCGGCTTTGATCCTCACACTAAACCACTCTGTATCTCGACTGCACACACGAGCTTCCCAGTCCGGCGCCTGACGATAATCAGAGACGAGGTCTGCCTGCGCAGGGCTGCCTGGGTCAGCACAAACACAGGTCACTTGGCTGAACTCGAATTTCAAATAAAATCTTAGCTTGAATATGCCCCCATACACTCTTTGGATATGCTTATACTTACAGCTTGTCTGTGCTTCTCAGAAAGTTAACTTGGGGCTGACCCTAAATAAGTCAGCTGAAAGGTCTTGGCGTTGGTTGGCTGGTAAAGGGCTTTCCTTCCTCCCTTCCACCCTTTCCCTCCCAAGGGGCCCTGACATGCTTCGGGGACAGGGACTACTGATCTCCCTGCCACCCAGCCTCTGTAAGACACTGGCTCGGTACACTTACGCCCTTTCGCCAGCCTCCTGCTTCCTTGGGAGAGCTGCGGCTGGTCCTCGAACCCACACCTACGGCGTATGGAAAGGCCCCAAGCAGCAGCCTGGCTGCCGCTGTGCCCTGGTACTCCGAGCCCACTCGCCAGTTCTGCACCGGGCTCCTATTTGGATCCGCCGTGCGCTTTCCACCCACAGCATTTGATCACCATGGTGAGTCTCAGAGGCTCAAGATCAGCCACCCTGGAGACAAGTTTTTGGGGTCCATCTCGAGGCTCCCCAAATGGATTCGTATATCCGATCTTCCAAGTCACTACCTCAGAACTACTTCCCAACATGACACGTGTCCATCCTGGCCTTTTCTCCTTGTTGTTACCACCTGCAAGCAGTCAGCAAAAGCTGCACTTGATCTGCGATAGCCTCGCACCTCAACCGCAGGCAGGGGCTGGGCATCACTTCTGTCTCTACCCCAGTCCCAGGGCAGCCCGGGAGTGGGAAGTGGAGGCAGCAGGGGTGGACAGGGCTGCCCTTCTGCTACCAGTAGGAGGGTCTGGTGGGGCGACTTGCCAGGTTTGCAGTGTCCCGGACAAAAACTCGGCAAGACACACAGAAGAGGCAGCGAAGGTGTGCATTTAGTACTGGTGGAAAAGACAGCCATGGAAGAGGATAAAGGAAAGAGGTCTTTTGTAGCAACAACTCCTGGCCCTCATACAAATAAGGCTTTGGGACATGGACATTTGTCCTATCAAAACCTCGCTTGGCCTGGCACCAGATGTAAGAGAAGGATCAGGAACACTGCCTTTGACTGGCTGTGCCCAAGTGCAAACGAGGGATTGTAAATAGCACCTTTTTATTATTATTCTTTCAATCTTGATTTTTACTAATCCGTATTTGTGGCTCCTAGTGAGCACATTCCTCATGGGGAGCTGGTACTTGTACATATAGCACATCTGAATTCTTTTGAAAGTGCCATCAGCTGAGCCAGGCATGGTGGCTCATGCCTGTCATCTCAGCACTTGGGAGGCTGAGGCAGGAGGATTGCTACGAGTCTGAGGTCAGCCTGGGCCACAAAGTGAGTTCAAGGCCAGCCTGAACTACATAGTGAGACCTCGTCTCAAAAAAGAAAAAGAAAAAGAAAATAGCATCATCTGATTGGTCCTGTAAATGGTGCCAGATTCAAATGAAGGATTGAAAAGAGCACTTTTCAGATTGCTTGGTGCTGCTCAACTGTGAAGCTGACACCATTTCGAGTCCCACGTTGTTAGAAAACATCTTGCTCTCCCTGTTCCTCGGGGAAGCAAGAGAAGTAGAACTAGGGAAGGGGAAGGGGAAAGAGAGGAAGGAAGGAAAAAGGGGAACAAAGCTTTTGCTAATAAGGAGGGGAGCTTTGAAGACAATACCCAGTGTATTAACCATCGTCAATTTCCTATCACCTTGTTTTTGAAATTATGTCTTTGTTTTTATTGCATTTTTCTCTTTAAAATAAAGAAATAGAGACTCTGGGTTTATTAAAGCCTGAGATCAGCCTTGGCTCTGTCATATTCTAATCACTGAATAGAGGGCAATTTACTTCGCAGAGCTGCCTCTCATTTGCGTTATATTTATGATTATCGCTTCTCTGTTTTTGCTATTAAAGCTTATCTATTGATTGCAATTAAATTGAGTTTTACCGGTGAGTTTAATACTTTCATGTATTTTCATGTTACTAATTAGATCCTTTTATTTCAGCTTAAAGTACCCATTTAAGCATTTCTTTTTTTTTAAGCATTTCTTATTAAACAGATCTACTGATAAAAAAAAAAGTAAGAAGGGGAAGAGAGGTTGAGGGGAGGGAAGGGGAATGGAAAAAGAAAAGAATCAAGTTATATCGTGTACACGTACAAATTCCTGATAATGAATGTGATCATTATGTAGACCTAAAATGTGCCAATAAACTTAATTAATTTTTTAAAAAGAAAGCAAGAGGACAGATGGCAATGAAATGTCCCAGTGGGGCATTCGCTTGGCTGAAGAGTCACTGGTGACAGCCTGAGTCCAAATGACGCCAAGATTCCATTTTTGGAATGGCCATCAGCAAGAAATCGAATAATACCAAATGCTGGCAAGGCTGTGGAGAAAAGAAAGCCCTTCTCCATTGCTGGCGGGAGTGTAAACTAGTATGACCACTATGGAAATCAGTGTGGAGATTCCCCAAAAGTGTAAAACTAGACATTCCATTTGACCCAACTATTCCCCTTCTAAATATCTTCCCCCAAAGACTTAAAAACATCATATTACAGTGATCTGTGCACACCATGTTTATAGCAGCGCGACTCATATTAGCTAAATCCTGCAAGCTGCCCATATGCCCATGGGAGATAAATGGATAAGGAAAAGATGGTTTTTGCACACAAAAGAGTACTATGCTACCATGAAGGAGGGTAACTTGAGTCATGTGTGGGAAAATGGGTGCACCTTGCGGTCATAATGCTATGGGATATAAATCAGACACGTAAGCTTAAATATAACATGGTTTCTCTTGTATAAGAAACCCAAAGTATAGCAAAGAACAAGATAAAAGAGAGATAATAGGAAGAAGTAGGGAGACAGATCTTTCTCAAATGGGAAGGGGAGCAAGAGACGGCGAGAAGGGAGGGGAGGAGGAGGAGAAGAGGAATGAAGACGCGTCACGCACACGCACCAACTCCACACAAGAAGTGTAAACAGGATGTGCTGCAAACACGGACTCATAAGTGGTTTTTTAAAAAATGTCACTTTTGCTGTTGGCCAAGGCCAACACCAGTGAGCAAAACTGAAGGGAATTTGATTGAGCAAGTACTGGGTTCTGGTGACCCTGAGCTCGCACTTGGAACAGAAACCAAAAGCCCTCTCTGGGGCCCCCCCAAGGCCTGGCCCCAATTTTCTCACCTGAGGAGCACCTGCCAGGGTGGCTGAATAAGGAAGCCCCTCCTCCACCTGCTGCCAACCAGCTCATCACTCCGATGCCCCGTCGTCGTCGTCCGCAGTATAGATCATTCTTAGTGCAGCTCTGCTTCGTCACTGCCTGCTTCCTGTTTCCCTGATCCCGCTGTGTGTGTGCACGTGTGTGTGTGTGTGTGCCACCTGCAATCACGAAATGCTGGGGACAGAACCCAGAACCTTGCATGTGTTACTCAAGAGCTCTACCCCTCAATCTGTTCAGAGCATTTTGGGGACTTTTCTCCCTCTCTGCTCCTCCGTTGGCTTTTGTGGAAAACAGAAGCAATGAGATTGTGAAGAGTATCAAGTCATCAAACTCTCTGCTTCCTACCTTCCGCTTTGCCAAGCTGGGCAGCCCCAGAGAGGACGAGGACAGCTTGCGGATTTCCCCAGCTTGACCCCAGACAGCTGGAACTCCACTGTGCTCTTTTTGGTACCGGGGATTGAACTCACGACCTCACGCTTGCCAGGCAGGCGTTTATGCCACTGAACTAAATCCCCAGCCCTCTCTCTCTTTTATTTTATTTTATTTTCAAATCCATTTTATTCAAAGATAACAAGAAAGAAAAGAAAACTGCAACAAAATTTCAAAACACATCAATCAGGGGGCAACAATGGTACTTGTATTGTGCATTGTCATCCCCAAATCGTTCGCCCAGAGCAAAAGACATTTGCATTCAATTGTCCAAACAATACCAGCACAAACCTTTCTCTTCAGCAAACTCAAAGAAATCAGTAGCATAACTATCTTAACTATTTTTATATACATATACATACACGTACACGTTTTTTTCTTTCAGCTTGTCACACTAGTGAAACAATACATTTACACATGTATGTCTTATTTATTTCACTAATGAGTATGTTCTCAAGCTGCATCCATTTACCTATAAAAGTATCCAGTTTATCCTTCTTTATAGCTGAGTAGTTCTCCATTGTATAAAAATACCACATCTTTTTTAGTCATTTCTCAGTCGATGGGCATTTAGGTTGCTTCCAATATCTGGCTATTGTAAGCTGTGCTGCTTTAAACATGGGTGCACATATATCACTGTGGTATAATGTTTTTAATTCTTTTGGAAAGATACCCAGAAGGGGAATAGCTGGGTCTAATGGGACCTCCAATCCTAGTTTTTTGAGGAATCTCCACACTGACTTCCACAGTGGTTGCACCAGTCTGCATTCCCACCAACAGTGGAGAAGGGTTCCTTTTTCACCACAGCCTTTCCAGCATTTGTTATTGGTTGATTTTTTTGTTTGTTTCTTTTTTTCTTTTTCTTTTCTTTTTTTTTTTTTTTTTTTGGTACTGGGGATCGAACTGACAACCTTAGGCCTGCCTAGTAGGTGCGTACACCACTGAGCTAAATCCCCAGCCTTATTTTTTGAGACAGGGTCTCACTATGCAGTTCAGGCTGGCCTTGAACTCACTTTGTAGCCCAAGCTGCTCTCGAACTCATAACGATCCTCCTGCCTCAGCCTCCCAAGTGCTGAGATTAAAGGTGTGTGCCACCACCTCCAGCTTATTGGTTGATTTCTTGATACTAGCCATTCTTTCTGGGGTGAGGTAAAATCTCAGTGTTGTTTTAATTTGCATATCTCGAATGACCAGTGCTGTTGAACATTTTTTCACATATTTATTTGCTGTTTGTATTTCTTCATCTGAGAAGTGTGTGTTCACCTCAGATGCCCATTTTTGGATTGGGTCTTTAAATCTGGGAGGACTGATTTCTTTGAGCTCTTTATATGTTCTCGATAGTAATCCTTTGTCTAAGAAACAGCTGGCAAACACTTTCTCCCACATTGTGGGTTGTCTCTTCACTCTGTTGGTGGTTTCTCTTGCTGTGCAAAACCTTTTCAATAGGATGAGACCCATTTGTTGATTCTTTGTGCTAGTTCCTGTGCAATCCAGATTCTGTTCATAAAGTCTTTGCCTACCCCAATGTTTTCAAGAGTTTTACCTACTCTATCTTCCAGCAGATTTAATGTTTATGTTTTAATATTAAGATCTTTGATCCATTCTGATTTTAGCTTAGTACATGGTGAAAGATATGGGCATGTATAGAGCCAGTTTTTCCAGCACCATTAATTAAAGAGGCCGTCTTTCTTCCTGTGAATGTGTTTGGCACCTTTGTCAAAGATAAGGTGACTTAGTGTGTCTGCAGTTGTTTCTGCCTCTTCTAATCTGTTCCATTGCTCTTCAGGTCTGTTTTTTTTTTCCAGTACCACACTGTTTTTATCACAGTAGCTTTATAGTATAATTTCAAGTCAGGGATTTGCTTTCATTTTAAAAGAAAAAAATAAAACTAAATTTCAAAACAAAGTATTAGGGAGTAACAATGGTTAATACATTGCATATTGTTATCGTCAAAGTAGTTATTCAAGGTACAAGATATAGGCATAAAAAATGGTCCAAACAGTACTAGCACAAGCCTTTCTTTTCAATGAATTAAGAGAAACTAGTTGCATAACTATCCAAACTATCTTGTATATACATATATATTTTTTCCTTTTCCCTTCCTTCTTTTTTGCTTTCCACATTCCAGTTTCTCTTTCCTTTTGAACAGTTTCTTCCCTTTCCACAATATCTATTGTACATATTGGGCCTTATTTACTCTTTTAGTTTTTCACACCAGGGAGACAATATGATGTTTACACGTGACTCTGATTTATTTCACTTATGATTACAGTCTTGAGTTGCATTCATTTATCTATAAAAGTCTCCAGTGTATCCTTCTTTATGGATGGATAATACTTCATTGTATAGTGGTAGCACTCCATTGCTTAAAAAGATGACATCTTTATTCACTCCTCAGTTGATGAGCATTTGTGTTGTTACCAAGATTTAGCTACTATAAATTGTGCTGCTATAAACATGCACATATTTTGCTGTGGTATGATATTTTTAATTCTTCTAGACAGATACTCAGAAGGGGAATAGCTGGGTCTAATGGGACCTGTAATCTTAGCTTTTTGAGGAATCTCCACACTGATTTTTACAGTGGTTGCACCAGTCTGCATTCCCACCAACAGAGGAGAAGGGTTCCTTTTTCTCCACAGCCCCTCCAGCATTTGTTATTGGTTGATTTCTTGAAGATAGCCATTCTGAAATGGAATCTTAGTGTTGTTTTAATTTGTATTTCTCGAATGACCAATGATACTGAACATTTTTTCACACATTTGTTTGTCGTTTGTATTTCTTCACCTGAGAAGTGCGTGTTCATCTCAGATTGGGCTGTCTCCCTTGTACCCAAATGATGACGAGGCCTCTCTTCAAACTGGCTACAAGCCACTATTCTTGGGCTACTTTGCAGCTTGTTTCAAGATAGTCTTCTGTACCCTGAAGTCATGAAAATTTTGGCTTATACTATCTCATTAAAACTTTACAACTTTTCTTTCATTTTAGGTCCTTAATTTATCTGGATTTTCTTTGTATATGAAAGATAGGAATCTAATTTTATTTGGACATACGCAAGCAGAAACCCAATCACCACAGGGTATTTGGTCAGTCAAATCTCAAATGCCCACCCATGTGCAGGTGTTTCGGGGGATCCCATCTGTACTGTTGGTCCAATTTTCTTCCCCTATATCAGAACCATAATCTTTTATTTTATTTTATTTTATTTTGTCTTTTGAGACAGGGTCTCCCTATGCAGTTCAGGCTGCTCTTGAGCTCACTTTGTCGCCCAGGCTGGTCTCGAATCTGCAAGGACCCTCCTGCCTCAGCCCCCGCCCCGAGTGCTGGGATTAAAGGCGTGCACCACCACACCCGGCTCAAACCACACACTCTTAATTGCTAGGACTTTAAACTGGCTTTGACATATGGTAGGGCAATTCCTACTACTTTTAACTTCTTCCATAGGGCCTTGAGAATTCTTGGCCCTCAGGATTCCATAAAAATTTTAGCATGATCTCATCAAACTATACGCGCAAAAACACCACACTTGCACAGTTTTTACTGGGAGTGCATTAGATCTAGAAATCAAATAATTTAAGGAGAATTGACATCTTTACAATAATGCTGAGTTTTTAAATCCATTAATACAATATGCCTTTCCACTTATTTTAGTGTCTTTCAAACAGAGGTTTGCCAGAATCTTTGAAATTTTCCTTTTAAGGTACTTTGATACTTAGAAACTGTTATAAATTCCAGCAGACTCATTAAATTATTAATCCTAATAATTTATCTGTTAACCATCTGCATTTCCTATACAGGCAACCACATCATCTGTGGAGACAGCTAGTTTTAATTTTTCTGTTCTTTGCCTTCTTTCACTGCAGTAGTTGGAACTCCCGCAATCCTCAATGTTTCACCTGCGAGTGTGTTCGCAAGTTTGTTTAGATAACCATTATCAGGTTAAGGCTGTCTTCTCCAACTCCTAGTTTGTCATAAAATTTTAACATGAATGCATACTGAGTTCTATTAAATACATAATCTATATCTATTGTAATATAACATTTTTCCCAGTAATATAAGAAATTACATTACCGGGTTTCATTTTCTGGTAATAAACCAACTTTGCATTTTTGAGATTAAACTCAAATTGATTATCCTTCTGATTTATTGCTGAATTCTGTTTGCTAGTCTTTTGTTTAGGCTTCTGTGTTTCCATTCATGAATGAAATTGCCCTCTATTTTTCCTTTGTTATACTGTTTTGAGTTCAATATGGAATTTTTCCTAGCTTCATAAGGTGGGAAGTACCCCCGAGTTTCCCATTCTCTGGAAGAACTATGTAAAACTACTTCTTCTTTAGACATTTGGTATAACTTGCTATGAATTATACCTGCTCTGTACTTTTCTTTATGGAAGACTTTACGGATTTAACTTCTTTAATTGCTATAGCATTCCTTGGATTTCTGTTTCAATGTTTTCAGTTATCCCTACAATTTTTATTATGCAAAATATACATAACGTACCATTGAACCATTTTAAGTGTACAGTTAGTTTGACCATCACCACCCTGCGTCTCCGTAACTTTTGCCATTTTCCCAAAATAAAACTCCATACCCGTTTAAAAATAAAAATAACTCCTCCTCACCCCATTCCCTGGAATACGCCATTCTACTTCCGTCTCTACAGATTTACCTATTCTGCATATTCCACATCAGCCTTTCGTGTCTGGTTTCCTTCAAGTCCGTCCACATGTCAGTGACTAATGGTCTGCTGCATGGCTACTATATATTTGGCTTCTCTATTCATCTGTCAATAGACACTTGTTTTGTTTCTACCTTTAGGATACTGTGAAATGAATAATAGTGCTATCAACACTGGTAGACAAATATCTGAATGCCAACATTTAGTTCCCTTGGGTACATATCTACACGTGAAACTGCTCAGTCATATGGTCAGTCTAAATTTTTCCCAGAAATCGCCATACTGTTGAAAATGTTCCTTAATGCACAAGAAATTTTTTTTTTTTTCTTTTTGCAGCACCGGGGATTGAACTCACAGCCTTGCGCCTGCCAGGGCAGGCGCTTAAGCCACTGAGCCAAACTCCCGGCCCTGGTTTTTTGAGGCAGGGTCGCACTATGTAGCTCAGGTCAGCCTTGCGCCGCGTTGTAGCCCAAGCCGGCCTCGAACTCACAACGCTCCGCCTACCTCAGCCTCCCGAGTGCTGGGATTAAAGGC
>RJWM01038998.1:0-16393 GCA_004363535.1 Dasyprocta punctata | reverse complement strand
ATGGTTGGTTTCCTATTATCTTGTTTTAAAGTCCTATAGTGCTTTCATTCATTTATTTAATTGGTTTTATTCTGTTTTGTTTTGTTTGATTTTATTATGTGTGATGGTATGAACAGCTATTTTGAAGAAAGGAAGACATTATGGAAGCCATTGCTGATTTCCTATCATCTGGTTTTGAAGTCCTATAATGCTTTTTATTCTTTTGTTTTGATTGGTTTTATTCTGTTGTGTTTTATTTGATTTTATTATGTGTGATAGTATGGACAACTGTTTTGAAGAAAATGAGACATTATAGTAACCACTGTTCATTTCCTGTTATCTGGTTTTGAAGTCCTGTAACATTTTCATTCTTTTGATTGGTTTTATACTATTTTATTATATTCGATATTATTGTGTGCAAAGAAAACAAGAGACATTATGGTAGTCACTGCTGATTTTCTGTTGTCTTGTTTTGAAGTCCTGTGTTGCTTGCATTGTTCTGTTCTGATTTGGTTTGTTCTGTTCTGTTTTGTTTTGTTTTATTGTCCTTAAAATAAAAAAAGAAAGAAAGAAAGAGTAAGAAAGAAAGAATTACCTGAATCATTACAACCTCTATGACTGAACAAATCCCAGTGAGTTCATTTATTTTCCTGGTCCTTCTCTCGACCCTGTACAGACATTTGGTAGTCATGACCCAGAAGAATGGCACTGAAGTGACTGAATTCTATCTTCTGGGATTTGGTGGCCAACAGCAGTTCTGGTCTGTCCTCTTCATTGTATTTCTTGTGATCTACATGATCTCCTTGGTGGGTAATACTGGGATGATCCTGATCATCAGCACAGATTCTAGGTTCCACACACCCATGTACTTCTTCTTAAAACATTTGGCTTTTGTCGATATCTGCTACACATCTGCTATCACTCCCAAGATGCTCCAGAACTTCATAGAGGAAGACAAATCCATATCATACAGAGGATGCCTACTGCAATTATTGGTATATGCAACATTTGCAACCAGCGACTGCTACCTCCTGGCAGTGATGGCAGTGGACCGCTATGCAGCCATCTGTAAGCCACTGCACTACCGTGTCATTATGTCCCGAACAGTTTGCACCCTGCTGGTAGCTGGCTCATATCTCATGGGTTCAGCAACTGCCTCTATACACACAGGATTTGCATTTTCTCTGTCCTTCTGCAAATCCAACATCATCAACCACTTTTTCTGTGATGGTCCCCCAATTCTTGCTCTCTCATGTTCAAACATTGACATCAATATCATGTTAATGGTTATCTTTGTAGGGTTCAACTTGACATTCACTGTGTCGGTTGTGATCTTCTCCTACATCTACATCCTGGCTGCCATCCTAAAGATGTCTTCTGCTGCAGGGAGGAAGAAGACCTTCTCCACCTGTGCCTCCCACCTCACAGCTGTCACCATCTTCTACGGGACCCTCTCCTACATGTACTTGCAGCCTCCTTCTGAGCACTCGCAGGAGAACATGAAAGTGGCCTCTGTATTCTATGGCACTGTCATTCCCATGTTGAACCCTCTGATCTACAGCTTGAGAAACAAGGAGGTCAAGGAAGCTGCAAAAATGACAGGGAAGAAGTTCTGTATATTGAATTTAAGTTGTTAAAATTCAGCACATCATAGCGCATAGAGGATATGTGTTACCACATTTAATTATTCTCAATTTGAGGACATTCAGTATTCAAATCAGGGCTACCCTTTCAATGCACAAAATCTTAGAATATGCACGGCATTCGAAGGCTTCTCCTGAGTCTCATGTTCCCTGGAATACAGATTTGACAACAAGCAGAGAAATCCTAATCAAGATTATTAAAAATGTAATGAAGCATGTGTGACCTTAAAAAATTACTATTGTCGATATTTTAAAGCACATTTTAATACTTGGAACAATACATATTACATATAACTATCATTAAACCTCCATTTTCTTGGTTTTTCTTTTAGATGTTTCTTTTAAATGTTTTTTAAATGTTCTTTTAAATGTTTCTTAAATTGTCCAAATGATTTTCATTTAAATTCTATTTAAACTGTATAATAGTGATTTAAATTGTAAAAATGAATATAAAGGAATAAACTGCTTTTTAGAAAATCATCCTATACCTCAAGTGTCCCTCTTCCCATATTTTCACATTTGAAAGTCTTGCTACCACTCAAAAACACTTCTGTCAGAGGATGACACCACAGGGCTGAACAGAAGAGAAAAACATCAGAGAAACTCAGAGAAAATCCACTACAAACACAGGAAGAGGGGAAGGATTTACACCCTGACACAAAAAATCAATTTGAAAGAAGATACTTGTAGTTCAAACAAAATGTATCCCCAGGTGGTCAAAGAGGGGATGTGGCCCGTAGGCCCCCATGTTTGCCCACCCCAGGAGCACCCATCCTGAGGATGTCCCAGATGGCTGGGGGGACTCTGGGAGCGAGGTATAGTCTAGCCTTCCGGGGTAGACTTGGGGTGTACAGACGCCCTCCTCACAGCGCCCCTTCTCCAGTCACTGAGGGCTGCAGCCCTGCAGCATCCTTGAGGGCTCCCTCCCTGCCCCAACTCAGGTTTCCAGAGGACACACAAGCCAGTACTGCTTGTGTCTGGAGCCATCAACGTTGGCCCCTGGACACGCCAGAGTCAACTCTCACTAGTACCTTCATCTGGTCCTGTTTAAATTTGTGTCAGATACCCTAAGGTCACTTGAGTTCCTACTGTGGAGCATGGACAGCTGATGGTCAACTTGTAACACCCAGCTTGAGCTGAATCAGCATGCTACTGGTTGTGGAGGGCCCACCCGAGGATTGCTGCCAATGACATCAAAAGGAGAACTGGAGAGGAAGAAGTAATCTCATTGGTTCTCCTGTTGCTGTGGGTTCTCCTGGAGGAGCTTGTTGAGCTTCTGTCCTGATATGAACTTGGCTGTCTTATCATCAGAGAAGCTCGGGACCTTGTCACTGAGAATGACTGCAGTTCTCTTTGGGGGAGCTCTGGTCCTTACTCTGAGCATCGCCCCTAGCTCCAGACGGGGAGATGGGGTGCTGCTCAATCTCCAGGAAAAGCATGTCATGCTGGCTTACTGATATGAACTCAGTTTTTATCATCGGAGGAGCTTGGGACCTCATCGTCGCTGATCGTGGCTGTGGTACTTTTCTGGGGAGCCCTGATCCTTATTTTGAGCATCACTTCCTGGCTCCAGTGCAGCACCCTCAGCCAACTGGCACAGATCCTTCACCCCGCTGGCACAGACTTTCTAGCTTTCACCACTGACCTTTGGGCCTTCCCAGCACAGATCTGTGAAACAGACTTTCATGAGACATTGTGGCGGGCTGTGGGCCTCCAGCTGGACTCGTGGGAGGCATTGTCATGGGCTCTAGGTCTTTAGCTGGGCTCATGCAGGACATTGCCATGGGGTCCAGGCCCTCAGCTGGATTTTCAGATCTCTAGTGCATGAACAGATTTCCTGCATTTTTTTATTTGACTCTGGAGATGACTATTATAAAATAATTGCATAAATTATGTGTCCTATATTAAACTGTTTTCATTGCAAATCCTGACTACATCGCTCCCTAGACACACTGGAGATGACCTCTGACACCCAGCAGCAGTCTTGGGGGGCGTGGGTCCTCACGCAGAGCCCCAGTCCCATATGAGTTCCTATTTGTGGCAGCGGGGTTATCAGAGTCCTGACTCAGCACCAGGCACCACAAGTCCAACCCAGGCACCTGAGTGGCTCCATCATGAACGTCGCTGTGGTCCCTGGGAAGGGTCCTCTGACTGGCTTGCAGCAAAGGTTAAAGAGCTGCTTGTTCTGTCCGGTGTCCCAGAACTGCATGAGACAGTACCCAGAACCCCATGTCCTCCGCAGGCCTGCTAGAATGTCCCTCCATCAATCCCGGGCACACCTGTCTCCAAGAGACTCCATCCGGAGTTTAGAGCTGCTCCCACAGATACCAGAATATTCAGGCCAGCAGCCTCAGAAGCCAAAGCCCCACACCTTCCTGAACCCATGTCCCAACTTGGACAGTTGCCACAAACAAGGGTGTACAGAGAGGGGACCCCGTAAACAGAGTAGTCCCCGTACACAAGACCATGGGCTAAGGAGGGACAAAGAGAAATGTGACTTGTGGGATTAAAGACTACAACCTGGAAATATGTAGGGAGTTTTTCTTCTCCTTTTTTTTTTTCTCTCTTCTTTGATATAATTCCTTTTTTCTAATCTACTGGTACCTTTTGTAGTTTTTTTTTTTTTCATAGAATTTGGAGTTTTATAACACATTTTCTTACCTCTGTTTTTAATGTTACTTTGTTCTACTTGTTTGGATAGGTTCTTTCTCTCTGTCTTTCTGTCTCTGTCTCTCAGTCTCTGTCTCTTCTCTCTCTCCCTCTCTTTCTCTCTCTCTCTCATTCTTTTTGCTATCTTTTTAACTTGTTTCTTTAGTGTTTGTTCTATCAAATTTAATCTCTATCCCCTATTATGCATTCTTTCTCTTTATTTCTGTTACTATTATCTAATACTGGTGATTCGCTTTTACTCCTTAATAGGACCTTTTAAAACAGTCTTGCCACCTTCTTCCCATCTTGCATTGCTTAATTTTTAATCTGTTTTTTCTTTCTTTTTGTCTTCATGCTTGTATGCCCACACCTTATCACTACTGCTATAACCATTAACCCTTATGAACCTGGAGATAACTAACTACACCTTATTATGGTTGAAGACGATTGTGAATGGAGGTAAAATTACTCTATTGTGTAGATATTCACTGTATATCAATGTCTGCTTTGTTTTAGAGTCTGTACTATAGCTATAGATCTCATCCTTATGGTTAAAAGTGGTACAGTGTTAGTTATTATGGTTTGCCATTATCCAGTTCATATTTGGTTCTGTCATCGTTGCTGATTTTACTACTTTACCCAAGGAGAAATAGTTGTTACTGTCAATAGGTTTTTCTCTGCACACCAATATCCAGATTCCCTAGGTATCATAAACACTACTACAGTCCATTATAATGAACTAGCTGTGGGTCAAATAGACTGAAAACCTCCCTCCCTAATAAATAAAGGAGGTTGGATCCTGAGACGGACCCAAAGACCAATAGCTAACTATCCCTGGAGGACGTCTCTGAAAAGTAGTCATCACCCAAAGACTAGCAATGCAGCCACTCACCATAAACAATTTGCAAGCCTCAGCACAGAAAACAAACAAATAAACAAAAAATAGAAAATGAGAAAACAAGAAAGAACAAAGCCCCCCAAAACAAATGCAGGGGACAGCAAGGGGAAAGAAATTCAAAGTCATAAACTCAAAATATCTGAAATGCTAGCAGTGGAAATAACAAAACAGATTAATAAGATGCTAGGTGAATTCAAAGCAGAGATAATTAAAGAGTTAATGCCCAATAAAATAAATGACTAGGGACTCTAGAGAAAATATCAATCAAAAAGATAAAGGACCTGAAGAAAAGCATGCAAACCTTGAATGCCCAACACAGAAAATAACTGGAGCCACAGAGTCTCAAACAGAAATGCAAGAGATTAAAAACTCCACTGAAAATACATTGCCTATTCAATCAATGAGAGAACAGAAAATCAGACAGGGCTGTATTTAATGATCAACTAATGAAATACACTTTAAAAATAGCAGGGATCATGAAAAATGCATCCAGATTCAGAGAAACACAGGCTAAAATGATAACTATTGAAGTAAAAAAAAAAATCTTAATGCTTGTAGTGTTTAGTGTTTGACTGACTTTGTAGGTCTAAGGCCTAAAATCTGATCATCTATTCAGAGGATAATGGTATGCAACATAGCAACTATGGGGGATCTCCTTCCAAAGGGGGCAGCCATTGTTAATTCCCAGTCATCTAGTTTTAGAATCCTACACTGTTTTCATTGTTTTGTTTGATTTTATTCTGTTTTGTTTTGTTTGATTTTATTACATCTGATGGCATGGGCAGCTATGTCAAAGGTAACAAGATATATTATAGGATTCATTTTTGCTTTCTTATTATCTTGTTTTGAAGTTCTATATCATTTTCATTGTTTCATTTTGATTGGTTGTATTCTGGTTTTGTTTGTTTGTTTGTTTGATTGATTTTATTATGTCTGATCATGAGCAGCTATTTTGAAGATAACAAGAGGCTTTATGGTAAGCATTCTTGATTTCCTAACACCTGGTTTTGAAATTGTGTATCATTTTCACTGTTTTGCTTTTAATGGCTTTATTCTGTTTTATTTTGCTTGGTTTTATTCTCTTTAAAATTAAAAAAAAAGTTAAATAAAAGAAAGAAAAGAAGACAAAATTAGTTTCAGGAGCTGCTAGATGATGTGAAGAGAACTACTGTAAGATAAATTGGATTTGAATTTAAGCTAAATGTAGAGTTCTTTTTATAGAAGCTGTGTTTTTGACCAGTTAGAGAGACAAAGAGGTTTAAGTACACCTAACCACAGATTTCCGGAGATATAAAATGTGTTCAATCTAACGCATAACAAGAAAAAAGAAATGGTTCTCAAACAACGATTGACATGAAACACCTTTATCTCCCCTAGAAATTGCAGAATATTTATCACAACTGGCCTTGTTGGAGAAGGTAAACTTTGGTTACCCGAAGATCGCCATAGACATTGTTTTTCTTAATTCTACCTAAGCCCCAGGGGGCACAAATGCACAGGGGAAGTAGGTATTCATCCCTTAGGCTCCAGCTATAAACTGCCTGATGGAGGAATCACAGAGAAGCTATGGTAGCAATCAGCCTGCACTAGCTGCAAAAAGAAAATGTGGGCACCACCATGGTGTAAGTAAAGCAAAGAGAGCCCCATTCCTAGCATCCATTGTAGCCCCTGGCGGCGAGTGCAGGAGGCAGCAGAGCAGAAGGTGAGAGAGAGCACAGTGTGCTGCCCCAGCCCAGGAGGACTCAGCTCCCCTCTGGTGATGGGATGGAAAGGCGGTGAGCAGGGAGGGTGACCTGGGAAAGAGAGTGAAGGAACAAGAGAGTGAGTATAATGGGTCGACCAGCTCACCCACGATTCCATCAGTGGTGCGAGCCTCTCATGGAATCTTTGTGTGTGTGGCAGTGGCCATTGCGGACACACTGAGACCCTGTCCCTGTGCTGGGAGCTCATACATATTCACTCACTGACCCTCACATCTCCTCAGAGTAGGCTCTGATTCCTCCTCTTATTTGACTTCTTCTTTTGAAACATTTAGCTCCAAGCATGGATCAAGAGCTCCCATGAACCCTTCACACTGCTATCCGTCAGGGGGAACATCTGAAAATAATATTCTGGTGCCCAAATCTGGTACCATGGGTGGGGGTCTATGTCTTTCTTTTATGTCAGCTTCTGGAACCAGCATAGTAATCAGGATGCAGGCTGCACCTCACAGGCACAGATCCATGCAGATGTCTCTCACGCTACCCAGGAGAAGCTGGCCAGCCCACCACTGACCACTCTGTGCCCTGTGGTCACTAAGCTTTTCTCCAGCTCCACTGTTTCTCCAATTGAGAATTTGTTGTGAAAGTGATCTTTGCAAACTGCTTTTGTTTTTACTCAGTGTTATACAGATTCATCTACATTTTTGTATTTCTCAAATCATCTTTCTTCATTTCTGAGTGCTATTTCCCAGTGTAGTTGTAATATAACTTGTTTAAGAAATAATTTTTATAGAACATTTTAGTTGTTTATAGTTTGATGCTCTTACACAAGTTATAAAAATTGGTTACATTTTAGAGTGGGTTTAAGTTTTGTGGAAACAGAATTGTCTAAGAGTATAAGGACTGGGGTGTATGCTAGTCTATGTGCAGATTTTTCAGAAAGTGTCAAACTATTTCCCAGAAAGACTAAGTAATTTTTCATTCCCACTAACATACATGAGAAACCCACTACTCTGCAGCTCTGTAATCCTTTGGCAATGTCTGAATTTCATTTTATTCAGTATGATATGTCTGTGCACTCCTGTGACATCATGTGCAATTTAGTTCTATTGCATTTTTCATAATTTGCACTTCCCTAATGACCGTAGACATCTTTTCATGTTTGTTTCCAATCATACATCTTTTTTTGGTGAGACACATTTTACTGATTTTTAAATTTGATTTATTTTAATTTTTAGTTGGAAAGTTCCTTTCAGACTCTAGATATTATTGCTTTTCAGATGTATGCTTTTATTATTTTTGTAATGGAGATTGAACCCAGGGACTTCACACAGCAATATACTCGCCTCCCTTTTACTCTTATTAGTAATTTTGAGAGGAAATCTTGCTAAGATGCTAAACTTCCCAGAGGAGCCACAAACATGCAGCCCTCCTACCTCAGTCTCCCAGAATCCTGGGATTTTCAGCTGGTGCCACAATGCTTGCTTGGAAAATATTATATCCCTTTCTGCAGTATGCTTTTTCATTCTTTTGGCCAGATCTTTAAAAAACCAATAATTTTACCTTTTAAAAGCTTCAATCAATGTATGAATTTATTAATTGTTTGTTTATTTATTGCTATTTTGCTTTTGGTGTCACATCTCAGAATTCCCTTCTAACTTCCAAGAAGTAAAAAGTTTGTCATATATTATCTTCTGAAAGGTTAACAGTTTGCATTTAGCTATAAGATGGATTTTGAGGAAATTTTTATATGAGGTGTAATATTTACATGAGTTCAATTTTTTATTGTAGATTGTCAATTTCTGGAGCATTATTTATTTAAGGACTGCTCTTGATGTAGTGAATGATGTTTTCATCTGTGCCACATATCACTGGGCCACTCCTGTGTGTCTATTTCTGGACCTGTTCTGCCTTACCAGTGTGTCTTTCCCTGCACTAATAGTACAGGTTAGATGACTACAGCTGCAACATAGGCCTCGATAGCAAGTTGAAATATTTGTCACACTGTATTCTTTTACAGAATTTGTTTAAGTATTGAAACAACTATTTTCTTTTCTATAACTTTTACAATAGTCTTGTCTATATCTAGAAAAATGTATTGCAGATATTATTACAAATGGTGTTACATGTGTATATAAATTTGGGAAGGATTGAGAAAAAATATGCACTCTGCCCATGTTCTATGGATTGTTCTGCAAACATGAGTTCCATCCTATTGGTTGACAGTGTGCATTCTAGATCATCACTGGTTGGTTCAGGCTAAATATTTTATCCTTACAGAAGAATGCTGAATTCTCCAATCAAAATATTAGATTTCATTTTTCCCAATTCAGTTTTGACTGTCTTTGTTTTACATATTCAGAGCCCTCTAGTTTAGGATTACACATTCAGGATCACTATTTCTTCTTAGCTGCTTTTTTTTTTTTTTTTTTTTTTTTTTGCAGCACCGGGAATCGAACTCACAGCCTCACACCTGCCAGATAGGCGCTTAAGCCACTGAGCCAAACTCCCAACCCTCTTCTCAGCTGCTTAACAGTAGCCTTTTTTCTGTCGCTGGTAAAGTCTTTCTTTGCCAAAAGTTATACCTTTGCTCTAAAGTCCATTATTATTTATAATAATGTAAACACTGTTCAGTTCTTACATTAATGTTTTCATGGTATGTCCTTTCCTTCATTTTCTTAGGGATCTGCAATTGTCTTTACTTTTGAAGTAAATTTCTTCTTTGTGCCATAAGGTTTTTCAATCTACTCTGTCAAAACCTGTCTTCTAGCTGGTTTCTAACATATGCTAGAACATGAGGAGAGAAAAAGGAACATAGCAAATACAAAATTAGAGATCATTACAGTGCATTTTCTTTCTTCTCCAGAGTTTGCTGAATTATGTTTGACTACTGAAAGCAAAATGATCACACTCTCTGTTATGGTTTCCAACGTATATAGAAGAAACATTTTAGACAATTATATTACAAGTGGAAGACAGTAAAGGATTAAAAAAAAAAAGTAATGTCTCCATACCACTTTAATAGGAAAAATGCCAAAATAATTCTTTACCTATAATGCCTAGTGGCCACTAAAAACAAGAGAATGATGTGCAATGAAATCCCTATAAATACTGCATGACTGAGAACTTTAAAAGTTCAGCAGACATAGAAAAGCAGAAATACATAGAGAGAAAAACAAAAGAGAATGAACAAACAAAGCAAATAAGGCAGAGTTAAGCCTCACCATTCAATGACAGTGAAAAGGGGGAATGACCTTTTGGGGGTGTGCAAGTGTGTAAGTCGTCTTCATTTTAAAGTGGGAAGGGTCACGAATTCCAAAGGGAAGCTCAAAGAACAACGTTTATAGAGTTCAAAACGACATTCCTTTCTATCCAAGGCAAACCTGAGGATAACAATTACTAAGGAATTAGGCGGGTGTCGTTCCTCAACTTTACCCACAGTTCACTATGGGAATGAAAACGAGAGGAACCAAATGTGAAAGAAGTGAACATAATTGCTAAAAAGCACACACAGGATATTACTCTGTAAATGACTCTGTCTTTGACAATATGACATGGCACCTTTCTGAAAGAATAGCTATCTCTCCCATTCATTTTGGACTGAGCATTATGTGAAACATAATGTGTCATAATGTGAATCTACTGTGATTTATGTAAACCTGTTTCTGGTCAGAGTTTAGGGACATGGTTGAAGGGCCCGTAGTGATCTTCCAAGGCCCTTCTGCACACAGAAGAAAAGGGTGAGGAAGAAGGGGTTTATAATGGTCCAATACTGAACCAAACAATGAGACCAGAACCAAATCAGAGGTTTGGGAGCCTTTAATAATAACCGGCCAGGACTGTCTGAGTTCCTGCACGCAGGCAGGCTCAGAGCAGTGCCAGCCCTTACAGCGAGCAGAATTTAAAGCAAAAGCACAACCTGGTTAGTGATAGCCATACATGGGAAAGTTTTATCTTAGCCCTTAATTTTACTCTGCTGGAATTTGTGCCAACTTGTTAGGTAAGGTCATTCTGCAGACAAACTGATTTGTCACCATATGTTACCTTTGAAAAGAAAACAGCCTGGCCTACAGTCAGTTAATCCTAGCATTTGAAGAACATCGCGGGGGTTAAAAGGAAAACTGGGTTATGGGTTAACATAGTCTTGTATTTTACAGAGCTTTAACTAGCTTAACACAGGGTTCATTTCCATATGTGTTTTAACTGCTAGGATGAAATCCAAGGCCCGTGCTTCTATCACTGCCCACATGAAATCAAAGGCAGAAGCTTCAGAAGCACTAGGATTAAGTATGTAGAAGTATATTTGAAATATTCTGATTGAGGCCATTTTCTTTGTAGTAGTCATTAATCTGGAAGCATTGTATTCACATGGGAAAGAAATGTGTGGAGTCTGCCCGCACTCAGGGTTTGGGCCCCGTGAGGTGGGCGGAGAGAGGGACTTGTCTTGGTCCTTGCGGAGTGTGCTCTGAATGCCATACCAACAACTTTACCTGACAAAGGAGCTCATACAAGCCTTTGCCTCCCTGCACTCACTAGAGGCTGCAGGAAAGACAATAGTGTCTTGCTCTTTTATAGAAGTTATCCCACCATGACTGCTTCTTTCTCAAGGAACTGAAGAAACAGAAGCATTTGCCACATGCCCATCACACAGGACGTGTTCTTCTGGGCACTGTCTCTGTGAAGGTGAAGCCTGGCTTCTACACTGATGAGACAGTAAATGAGTACCTCGGTAATGTACTGGGAGTGTGATTTGGTCACTCATGCACAATTTTTTTGGTTGTGTATTATTAAACATGTATAAAATTATGTGAAGAATGATTCAGCCACACCTCTAGCAATTATATAAGGCTAAATAACAGCCAATTTTTAAATCTTCAATTTGTCTTTTAATAATTCTATTGTCATTTTACTTCATGAATAAGTATTATGAATCTAACACATGGTATACATGCAAAGAGATGTATACATCATATATATATGTATATATATATATGCGTACATGAGAAGGACAGAGACATATATATTTGTTTCAGGGGCAGTTAACAGGTGGCAAAGAAGAACCTTCTACCTGCTGTGTCCACCGTCAGCAAGTGGCCCCTTTTCTTCTCCTTCTCCAGGTAGTGGCCAGGTGATGCTGTGTTCACACTGATAAGCCAAGGAGGCACCACTGTCCTAGGGCGGCTGTGGGCCTGGGAGTGGTGAATGAGAGCCATGGCCCGCAATTGTTTCTTACCAGGCTCAGAGGAGTCCGCGATGCACATCTAAGTGCTCCCCAGGCTGGCTCAGTCTTCACGTTTCTTGTTGCAATCAGTGAACAGTCATTCACCAATACTCTTTCCAGGTGAAAGTGTGTACTGTGGATGTATCCTCCTCCATTTATGCCTTTGTGGTTGCGGGGAGCGGGATGTTGGATTAAAGACAGGGTCTGTGCATTGAATTTACACTCTCCACACTTTTTAATTTTGTTTCTTTGTCTTCGTTTTTGTTTTTCTGAGATAGGCTGGCAGAATCACTTCAAAGCCCAAGCTGGGCTCAAAATTACAATCTTGCAGCCTCAGCCTCCCACAGTGCTGGGACGGCAGGCATGTGCCACAACACCCAGCTATATGCCTTAAAAGATTGTATGTTTGTAGATATACACACATAACTATATGCATGTATATGTATGCAAGATAGGTAACTATACCACTAATTCTCTGCTGGTTCATCAGAAAGAATAGTTTGTGTTGTCATTGTTTGATTGTCTGATTATTTTTTATGCCTAGATTTCATAACTTGAACAACTACTTCTAAGATAACAATATGTAATATATTGACTAATATTGATTTCTTACTGTTTTTTTTAATTCTGTATATCTTCTATCTTTTTTTCTGCTTTGCTTTTTTAAACTAAAATTTAAAAAAAAATTCTCATCATGTTGATGATGAAAGCAGTAGTAAATCTCACCCACATGGAACAATGGGAATTCTTGATTACACTAAATCTAGTGGAGGAACCGAGGGGCTGGTGGGGGTGTTGCTGTGGATGAAAAGTGCTGTTCAGTTTTGATGGTTGTTGGAGGCTTAATCCTCTGGGTGACACTGTTGGGAGGAAATGCCGTCTGATAATGGCAATGCCATTAGGAATAAGTTAGTGCTCTTGTGGGAGAGCGTTAGGATCCCAGGTGTGGATTTGTCCTGAGAGCAGGTGTGGCCCCTTCTTGCCCTTCTGCCTCCCACAGTGGGACAGGGCCATGAAGAGGCTCTCACTGAGGCAGCACAGAATTTTTGGCTTCCAGAACCATGAGCCAAATACACTTCCTTTTTTCTATATGAATTACCAAACTTGGTGCTCTGCTGCCACAACACCAAATACAGGAAGGTTGGGAATCTGATCAACACAATCATTCAAAACTCAGCCAAACGTGGAATGCAGCCTGCAAGTTCAGTTTTGCTGTGTCCAAGGATCATGACCCATAGTCCTCAATGGGGAGTGGTGTATGAAAAGTGGTTCAAGTATAAAGATACAAAGCAGGAAAGTTGGAGTGCTTACAGTATATGAAAAATCTAAGTAATTTATCTCAGTTGTGTAACTAACCACTGAAGCACTCAAAATCAGAGAAAATGGTTTTTATGACTCAAAATGAGCTACCATTATATGAGTCAAATAGTTACCTTGCATAAAAATCATATGATTCCTGCTTAATCTAAAAGATGAAAAGAAAACAATATTCCATGAAAAAGGAAAAATATGAGTATTTATGTATTATATAGAATGAAATGACAGGATTGTTGGAGGGATAATCTAACATAGTCATGAAGGGAAATGCTTAGACTGGAAGGATGTTAGTACAAACACACCTCAAGCCGTCACACACAGGCTGATGATGATGGCACACCAGAAAATTCTATCATACCAAATAAATCTAAGCTAAAAACTTGAAACAAGATTAATGACTAAATTTGCAAATGGCTAAGAAAAGCATTAGACTGATGAACGGATTTCAACAATGCTTTATACATATAGAGACATCTGATCAGTAAAATATGAGGGGCCATTAACCTACATTCTTGCGATAACACAAGAAAAGTCAGTATTTTTCTTTCAAAAATGAATCTATTCCGCAAAAACTCTAGTAACATGGTGGCTTCTGATCAAAATGGAGGGAAAAATGAAAAATGCAAACCCTGTGTGTGTGATTGCCAGGAAAACCAAATCAAAAACCATGATGCAAATCACTAAAACCAAGAAATTCTAAATACTTCATTCTTTTCCTCAGTCCTTCTCTTCATCCTGTCTAGGTTTCAGTGGTCATGACCCAAGGAAATAGCACTAAGGTGGCTGAATTCTATCTGCTGGGGTTTGGAAGCCAACAGCAGTTCCAGCCTATTCTCTTTGTTGTATTTCTTGTGATCTACATGACATCCATGATGGGTAATATTGGGATGATCCTCCTCATCAGCACAGATTCCAGACTTCACACACCCATGTACTTCTTCTTAAAACATCTGGCTTTTGTTGACATCTGCTACACATCTTCTATCACTCCCAAGATGCTCCAGAACTTCATGGTGGACAACAAATCCATATCATTCAGAGGATGCCTACTGCAATTATTGGTGTATGCAACATTTGGAACCACTGACTGCTACCTCCTGGCAGTGATGGCAGTGGACCGCTACGCAGCCATCTGTAAGCCACTGCACTACCCTGTCATCATGTCCCGAACAGTTTGCATCCTGCTGGTAGCTGGCTCATATCTCATGGGATCAATAAATGCCTCTGTGCACACAGGTTTTACATTTTCCCTGTCCTTCTGTAAGTCCAGCATCAACCACTTTTACTGTGATGTTCCCCCAATTCTCGCCCTTTCTTGTTCCAGCATTGACATCAACATTATGCTACTTGTTGTCTTTGTGGGGTTCAACTTGACATTCACTGTGTCGGTCGTGATTTTCTCCTACATCAGCATCCTGGCCACCATCCTAAGGATGTCTTCTGCTGCGGGGAGGAAGAAGACCTTCTCCACCTGCGCCTCCCACCTCACAGCTGTCACCATCTTCTATGGAACCCTCTCCTACATGTACTTGCAGCCTCCTTCTGAGCACTCGCAGGAGAACATGAAAGTGGCCTCCGTGTTCTGTGGCATCATCATTCCCACGTTGAACCCTCTGATCTACAGCCTGAGAAACAAGGAGGTCAAAGAAGCTGCAAAAATGGCAGTGAAGAAGTTCTTCACATTGCATGCCAGCCAATAAATTTCAGCAAACCAAAGCAATGGCACAGATGTATCACTACAATTAAATTATCTTAAATTGCCAGACAACCAGTATTCAAATCCATTCAACATTTTCAGTGCACAATTCTTAGATGGTGGGAAATATTCTAAGAAGTTTCCTAAGATTCATGTTCCATAGCATACAGATTAAAAATGTATCTTATACACTTACAGAGAAATCTTTATGAAGATTATAAAAAATGCAAAGAACTATGCATGAACTTTAAAATATTATTTTGAGTACTTTTCAGACACATTTTAATTTGTAGGAAAATCCATATTTGAAAAAAACATCCTTACTATCTTGTCCTTTAAATAAGTCCCTTAAATTATCTAAAGTGTGGTCTTCCTGTAAATTTTGTTTTCATTTATGCTGGAAATATAAGTATAAAGCCAATGAATTGCTTTTACTCAACTTAACTCCTTTACTCAGTATTTCCATATTTGTTACATTCTCTACCACTCTGTAACACTTACTCCTTACATTAGTTACACTTTTTTTTTGGTTTGTTTGTTTGTTTTTTTCTGGCACCGGGGATTGAACTCACAGCCTCGCACCTGCCAGGGCAGGCGCTTAAGGCACTGAGCCAAACTCCCGGCCCTGGTTTTTTGAGGCAGGGTCGCACTATGTAGCTCAGACTGGCCTTACGCTCGCGTTGTAGCCCAAGCCGGCCTCGAACTCACAATGCTCCGCCTACCTCAGCCTCCCGAGTGCTGGGATTAAAGGCGTAGTTACATTTTTTATTTTCATTCCATCTTTTCTTGCCCAGAAACATAAATAATATCATGCTTTACATATTGTCCACTAATATTGTGCATTACATTTCCAATGGGGATAACCTAAAAATATCTGGATCTAAATACAGACAAGTGGACCTTTGCACACAGAAAGGACAGTGATCATTGCAGTTGAAACAAATAAAGTTACACTGCAGAAGTGCAATAGGTACTTGGGGGGAAGCCAAGAGTGATCCTTAGCACAACGGCTTTATGTATAGGTGCACTTCACCTTGCAAAAGGGTGCAGACCATGGAGGGAAATGTGTGTGGTAAGATTCTTAACACACTATACAGTGGTCGCTCGTGCTCAGAGAACAGTGTTTTTCTGCTACTGACCAGGGGAGGATTCACCCTGCCAAAATGTCTAGAGGAGCACATTCTAGTTGAAGTTCTGTGAAGACAACAGATTCCCCATGGAATCACTTGTTGGGAGCTGTTGAAACTGGAAATTGATCACACATGCATGGCCAACCAGAGAACAATGAGA
>RJWM01038997.1:0-16391 GCA_004363535.1 Dasyprocta punctata | reverse complement strand
TTAGACAATGATGGGGTTTGCTTGTTGAGGATGAATGATAATTAAAATCTTCTTTTAAGAGTTGAGGATTGGCGAAGTAGCCAGTAATGGACATACTATTTATCATGGCTGAAATGCTTTGGAGCTCCTTCTCCTTCCAGGATATTTGGATCTAAGAGGAGACTTTCAGTTGCCAGCTGAGCCTGTCCCTGGGGACTCAGCGATGCTTACCTGCCCTCAATTTTAACTGCTCGTTATTTAAGCAGACCCTCTACCTGGAGCCTCCCCATCGATAGTTGTGATGCCCCAGCAAGGTGACTTAGTTCTCTGACTTTGTTACTTCATGTTCACTTTTAGTGGGACTGGATTTTTCTTTTTAAACTTTGTATCATGTGGGAATAAAACAGTTATTTCCCAACAGGATAGATTTCACCTAAGTGAACTGGGGTATAGTTTAGTAGTAAAATGTGTGTTTAGTATATCTGAGACTCTGGATTCAATCCCCAGCACCACCACTACCAAAAATAAAAAAATTAAAAAAAATTTAAAAGATGAATATTTACTCAGGAGGGGTAGAGTCAGGTAAGAGTGCAACAAATGAAAGAGTAAAGGAAATACGAAATGTTGGAAAGAGAATGGGTAGCAAAGGTAATTCATTTTCTTTTCTTTTTTTTTTGTGGCACCGGGGATTGAACTCACAACTTCACACCTGCCAGGGCAGGCGCTTAAGCCACTGAGCCAAACTCCCAGTCCTAGTTTTTGAGGCAGGGTTGCACTATGTAGCTCAGGCCGGCCTTGCGCTCACGTTGTAGCCCAGGCCGGCCTCAAACTCACAACGCTCCTCCTACCTCAGCCTCCCGAGTGCTGGGATTAAAGGCGTGCACCACCACACCCGGCTTGGTAATTCATTTTCATGTGACACAAATGTAAGTTCTTAAAACAATCTTGTCTGAGACCCAAGAACTTATTATGTGACCCTCCTGTGATGTCAGCAGCCAGCTGCCTTTGCCAGACCAGGAGTAGGGCCAGGATTCAGCCTTACTGGCATGACCTGACATGAAAGGTTAAGCAGACATTCTATCCAGTTTCCTAAATTGATTCAATTAATCAGGGTCCACTGCGGGCATCTGAGGCAGGAGCATATTCCTAATGCTTTTCAAGTCACAGACAGAGGCAGGTGCCTGTGGGGGTGGGGTGGACATGAACTGTTACTGCCCCAAATCCCACCTTAGGCTCTGAGACTCCACCCTAAAAATGAAATCCAAACAAACCCAAGAAAAGGAGGGGCACAGTCACCCTTAACTCAGATCCTCAGCAGATATCCTTACCTCACTGACTATGGAAAAGTGTAAATGGGCTGGAGCCCAGGGCAGCTGGTTGTAAGCAAAGTTGGTCTAACTTTTCTATTAAAAACTAATAACACCCATCACTTTGGCGGCATCAGCAGCTTTTTGAGATACATGTGCCAAAAGATGAATGAGGACAGTTGTACATCACCATGACAAGGGCTGTCATTCCAAAAACCATTACCCAGCTCCCCCGAACACTTAGAAACCCCAGCTGGGACTTCTACTTGGGCCAGTGACAAAGAAAGTCTGGTTCCCATAGGCAACTGAGTGGGAATTTCTCAAGGTTCATGTGCCCTATTCCAGTGACTAGTACTAGTAGTGACAGACAATTTTCACTAAATGGAACCCTCTCTTCACAGTGACCTGGTGTGACTTGCAAATGGTGAGATTCAACTAGGCTTTCAGGAAATGCATGACATTTATTAAAGCTCTCATGTAATCTCAAACTCTCCAAAGATCACTCCCATCCCTCCACACCTGTCCTCCGATCCCTGTCAGGCTCTCCGCTTATAGAGCCACCCTTGAAGGGTGGGGCCGAATTTGTAATCTCTGGTTCTAGGGCCCGGTTACAAGAAGTGAGAACTTTCCCCATGGCTGCCTATAAAGACCTGAGCCAGGAATGACTGAGCTCTGATTCCAAAGCCCGTGCTTTTGAGATATGGGGGTAAATTTTACACACCACACAGTGAGTCGACACTCTCTGTACATACATCCTGTGAATTAATACAATGATACAAATTGAGTCTTTCTCTTAAGAGTTTGATTTGCACACGTACTTCTCCCTTTGAGGATATGTATGCTCCTGGGACAATTATAATCTTAACACGGCCTCTGATGCTTGCATTGAGTAAGTGATTGGGTAGGAAGCACAGGAAAGGCAATAGAAAAGGGCCAAGTGCCAGGTCTGTACAGGATGCTTTACACAATGTTTCACTCAATCTTCAGACTTTGGGAGTGATAAAAATAAGGCTTTTGTAATCTAGGGGCTAGGGACTGAGCCATAAGCTGAATCCAGTTCCCTCTGAGAAGCCCACAGACTTTCCATGAGGCCAGGTTGGGTGTGGGGTAGGTGATAGTTCCTCTTCTGATCTATTTAGGGGGTGGAGGTGGGGTTGCAATTACCTAAAATCAGCACATCTGGGGGAAAAGCTTACTTGCTATAAATAGGTTAAAACTAAATTAATAAGGGCTTACAATGTAAGTGAGTAATTAGAAAGTAAAAAGCTGTTAAAAGCAACTACTATGGCCGGACGTGGTGGTGCACGCCTTTAATCCCAGCACTCGGGAGATTGAGGCAGGGGAGCGTTGTGAGTTCGAGGCTGGCTTGGGCTACATTGTGAGCAAGACCGGCCTGAACTACATAGTATGACTCTGCTTCAAAAAAGGTAGGGCTGGGAGTTTGGCTCAGTGGCTTAAGCACCTGCCTGGCAGATACGAGGTTGTGAGTATGATCCCTGGTATGACCAAAAAAAAAAAGAAGACTATGAACTGGTATAGCTACAAGGCCTTCGTGGGTATGCAAGAATGCAATTTTACTGTGAAGAAGTTAACAATAAATGACAACACAATTCTTTGGAAAAACAAAAGAAAAATATTTGGACTAATAATTTGATGTATTTTTCCCTCTAAACATTTCAGAAAGTATCCAGAATCGAACTAAAACGTTAGAGCACTTGGTGCCCCACAGAGGTAGAGGTTCTAGAAGAGACATGAAAGACGCACTGGAGAAGGTCACAGACCCACTGGCACTCAGCCTCACTGGGCAGGGTATGAAGAAGTGAGGTATGTATCGTACCAAGTTGACTCCTTCCTACCTCTTGGAGCAAATATACTTCTCCCATTTACAAATGTAGAGAGGGAGGACTGAAGTCTCTCACCCATACAGTGGGCAGATAAAATTTGACTCCAGAGCCTGTGTTCTTAGCTACTGTGCCCTGCAATCTCCTGGTCCAACCCCTTGAATAATCAGTAGACTTTTGCAGCATGGTTCTGTGCAAGGAAAACTATTCAGCAATCAGGAGCTCCATGCCTCCCACACACCAGTCACAGGTGCTAGAAAGAGGGAGGTGAGATGAACATAATACTTTTGAGGGCTAAGAACCTACTGGAGAAAAAGGCAAGCAAGACAGAATTCTAGCAGAACAGTAAGTGCTATGTAGTCACAGGTGCTGAGGTGGCGGGAGTCAGAAGTTACTTCATCAGTCTCTGAGGTGGAGGCAGAGACCCATTCGAAAAGCTTCTTGGAGGAGATGTGGTCAGAAGTAATGCTAGAACTGATGCTAGAGTTAGGTTAAGAAGTAGAAAAAGGAAGAAGATGAACAAGTAGATTTTAGGGGAAAAAAAAAAAACCCAGCACAGATATGGGGAGTTTAGGGCCAGCAGGGGTTGCAAGAAGGAAGTGTAAACAGGTCTTGCCAGCTGGACTCTCTTGATACAACTTCTCCAAGAAGCGAAACCCTGTGCCTCCATCCCCAGACTGTGATCCTTCTTTCTCACTTTATGTCTTTGTTGCTCCAGGTGGCCAAACCTGGAGCCATGGACATCCCAATGCTTGTTTCCCCTGCTGCCTGGCCCAGTGCAGGATTCCGCTTGTGGTCAGTTCTGCCACACAAGGTGTTGTGTATGGGAGTTGGGCCGGGGAACAGGGGAGGTAGGGGTGAGAGGATGGAGGAAGAGGAATAGGGAGATATCCTGCCAGAGAATGCTGAGGACGATGGGAACCCTTTTCCCTTCCATGGGAGTTTCTTATCTCTAGTTTTTGTCTTTCAAGGCAAATAAAAATTAAGAGTCTCTAGAAGATAAGAAGTGTTATCTCAGTATCCATGGAAGAGTGAGCAAGTCAGAAACTCTTGACCAACAGAGAGTGCCTCGGGGTTTCAGAGTTTCCTCAGTGTAGGATACCAGCCACTACTATAGAATTTGGGGCAGAGAAAATGCACACTACGATTTGTTGAATGAATGAATGGCGAAAACCGTTCTGGGAGGACTTTGATAATTTTTCAGGGAATGATCAGCCCTCTGTCCCTTTTTAAGGTAAAATATCACAGAAGTAAGGCTGCTTATTCTTTTATAGATAGCCTTCTAAAGATGTGATTGCCATAGGTGTGATGTGGCCCCAGGTCTCTGAGAATTTAGGTATCCTATGCAGGGCCACACAGCTAAGAAGAGTATGAGTCACAAACCCTTTTCTGCTTGACTGAGCCCACAGCCTGACCAGTGATCCTGAGGCTATTGAATAGCACATGGCAGGCCGCAGGTCTGGTTCTGGCCAAGCCTTGGAACAAAGGCTCACCTGGCTAGCTGGGCATTCAGGAAGCACCAAGGATAATCTTGGAGAGAAGCAGGCCTGAGCTCCTATCTACTCAGACCTCTTTCTGGCTGGGTGACTCTGGTCAATTTACTCTATTTCTCAGAGCCTCTATTTCCTCATCTGCAAAATGGGGCTGGTCCACAACCATCAGATGAAATGGCTGCAAGGATCTGTTTCAATGTAGGACACAAACCACACTGGGTAAGCAGTAGGTCCTCAATGCTCTGGGTCTTTACCCGCCAGTTTTCTCTGGGTGTGGTGAGGCACATGCCTTTCATGCCTCTGCCCTTGGAACCCTGCCAGCTCTTCCCTGGCTGCTCACGTGCTCCTTCATACACATGACCACTCCTAGTATCTGTCCTCTGATGTGGGTGAGATTATAGTAACAGTCTCTCTAGAGGGAGCAGTCGCTTGTAGGTTTCTCCACACTGTTTACAATTTCATCCTCACCATGAAGTAGGCATCTCCTACTTTACAATCATTCCCATTTCACAGACTAGTAGAGGCACAGAGAGGGGAAGTAACTTTCTTAATTGCATCCAGTTTATAAGGGGCAGAAATGAGATTATAAAAAGGTCTGATTCCAGAGTTGACCATTGTTCAGTTGGACTGCTGGACTTCTGCCTCAGAATGAGCAGGGCCGTGGATGAAAAGGAACATTCCAGAGGCTCAGGCACAGCTGCCTCTCTTGAATCTGGGTTCTCAGATAGCAGTGAGGCCTCCTTTACTGGGAGGAACAGGATACACTGCAGACCTGGCTCCTCTGCAGGTGGCAATTCCATCTGTCACCACCGCTGCTTCATCAGAGAACACTGCATTTTAGATTTCAAAGCCTGATAGAGAAATCAATGGAGACCTGTAACTCCTTAAAACAACAATGGTCACTTCTCTCCTTGCTAGCAATCTGGAGTCAGACTGGCTGCATTCAAATCCTAGCCCCACCAGCTACCTGATCTGTCATTTTCTTCGTATTTAACGTAAGAAGAACCCAGGCCCCTTCATGACAGAACTGTTGTGAAAATAAAAAGAATTCATGCACAGAAAGTGCTTAAAATTATCCCTGGCAAACTCAACAAACACTAGCTATCATGAAATTGGATGAAGGGGATCTTACAGTGACATGGTCAACCTTTTATATCATTCTGCTATTTTCACTTAACATTCATTTAACACAGTGGAGCCCCTGATGTCCAGATACTCAGATGCATTGACAGGGATCACAGCTATCCAAAGAGCACGTTCTGGGAGGGACCTCGAGGAAAAAGGAAAGGCTGCTTGTGGGAAGAGGAATGGAGTCAGAATCCACAGAGCGGTCAAGCCTGGGCTGGATCTCCACCAGTGAGTAATTATCGTTCTAAGCAAGGGGACTGTTCCAGGGAAGTGAACAGAGACGCACAAAGGATGGCAAATGCAGGTATCCACAGATGGTGGGATGGGGCTGAGAATAAGGTGTAAGATCGGGAACGGGACTGGAGAGGCAGGGCCGTGTCCCGAAGAAGCCAAGGGCTGTGTGGTTTTATGTGTCAACACAGGGGAACAGCACGATCAGACTCCCTTTTTAGCATGTGAAGGATGGACCTAAGTGTTGGGGATGGTAGAAATGAGATGAACAGAAAGATTTTGCAGTAATTAAATGAAATAATCCATGGAAAGTGCTGAGATTGGCACATGGAAAGCACCAGAGATGCTAATTACTATTATTGTTATTGTTACTACAGGCAGAGCAGTGGAGATGGGGAAAAAGGGAAAAGATGTTAAGGAGCATTCGTGGAATGTGTTGACTAATTGTCCACAAACATTTTTCTTTTCTCTTTAAAATGATCATTTATATGACTACATAGTGCTCTATGGAATTAAAAAGCCACAGTCTTTCTAACCACCCATGATTGTTTGGCATTTAGAGATACTAACAGGAGACAGCCTGTCCTAAACCCACACAAAGTTAGGAATTAGAAACCTCTGAAGTCAAACCCTGAGGAGCTACCTCTGCAGTACTGAGACCCCAGACAGGACTCTATCCCCAGTCTGTAAATTGGGAGGGCACTAATTCTTCTCAGTACCAGAGAGTTGGATAGATTGCTGGACTCATGTGCTACAGCAGTACCCTCAGAGGGTGGTTGTGCTTATGGGGTTTGTTGAAGATTATTATCAGAGTCGCACACAGATACCTTTGTACAAAGAAAATTTTTTTCTTGTTTCTTTTGAATGATTTTACTGGAATATAGTTTCAAAATGAGATCTCTGAGTCAGACAGTAAGATGATTTTCTGACTCATCGCACATTGTCAGACAGGATTCTTTCCCATCACTTTCTGAGTGCCGGGCCAGTTCTCCTGATAAGCTGGCAAAAATAGGCTTTGGAGTCTAGGTTCTCTGCCATCCTTATCTTCAGCCCCATCTTGTTGTAGTCCCCTGCTCCCATCCAGCATTCTAATGCTTTCCTTAGACCCGTAGATGGGAAATGGAAAGGGAGGGGAAAAAAGAAGGATGGAAGGGAGTGAGAGAGGGAGAGCGGGAAAGAAGAAAGATGTAGCACTATTTCTGTACTCCAGGTAACTGGCACTCAAAGCATCTGCATATTAAAAGAAACACCTAGAGAAGCCTGAATATTTAACCCATGTAAATACACTCTAATGGTGGGATCTCAGACAGCATAGCAGATACCTGGGGTCCCTCCAAAAAAGGCCATGATGTGTATATGTGTGCGCAAGCCTGTGTGCACTAGCACAGCTTAGTTTATACAACAGAGATAGCTATAAAAAGCGTTCCTAGAGAGGGAAGCTATTGTGAATAAAACATAGTCCTTACGGTCAGAGAAATTTTCAGTCAACTCCAAGTCAAGAATACCCAAACCCAAGTGAAATGTCTACAACATGACCTCAGCTGCCAGGGCTGGTTTCAGGATGCCTGACTATGGGCGTGGGTTGTACAAGGAAAGGCACAGACTCCCTCGACTCCCTTCTCTTTTCCAACCAGGGGGCCTTCCCAGTCATCATCAACAAACATCTGGATGCCTGGCAGACTTTCTGCCTTCTTCTTCTGGTTCCAACTCTGTGGAGCCAGAGGCCTGGGATGACTGCACAGTCCCAGAAGTCCTCAGCAGCTGGGATGGCAGACCCATGCCGAGTTCCAGTCTACAAAGTGGTCTCCTCTATTGTTGAGACCTATCTGTCTGGGTGCATGGTTGAAGGTAAAATCTAGCGCTATCTCAGCACTTTCAGATTTTTCCCATGGGATCGTCTCTCTCTCTTCCAGCCCACATGTCACCCTTCTGTGCTGGGCCAGGAAAGCGAGGCGTCCCTACCCCAGCAGCAGAGGACAGGCTCAGACACTACTGTTGCTCCTCTCTCTCTCCCACCCCCACAGAGTCCTACAGAAGATTAGTCAGAAACAAAACAGCCCCATCCTGATGGGCCTTTAAAGGTTAGTCAGAGAATCCTGTTTCAAGCCCACTGAACGCTCCTTGTGTGCCAGGCACATACAGCATACACTCGGCACCCTGAACTCTCCAAAGGATCTGCCACCAGCAGGCTCTTGTAGAACATGCCACACCCCAGTAGGATGTGGAACCTGTGTCCCTGCCCTAAGAAGATGGGTGGACCTTTGTGACTCAGGCCTGATCCCCAGCCTGTAGGCACTCCTGGAAGGTGGTGACACTTTTTTTATTTTAGATTTTTTTTTTTTTTGCGGCACCGGGGATTGAACTCACAACCTCGCGCCTGCCAGGGCAAGTGCTTAAGGCACTGAGCCAAACTTCCGGCCCTGGTGGTGACACTTTTAAGAGGTGGGACCTCGTTAGAAGTCTTCTGGTCATATGAGGATAGGCCCCTGAAGGAGGTATTGGGACCTTGGCCTCACCCTCTTTTGATCTTTTCAATCTACCTTCCAGCTTTGTTTTGGGATGAGGTGAACGAACTTCCTCTGCCAGGAGCTTCTGCTTGAAGAAATACCATGCAACAGGACCAATTGACCATGGACCGAAATCTGTGAAACTGTGAACCAAAATAAACCTTCTGTTTTTGAGTTGACCATCACAGGAATTGTGTTAAAGTAATGGAAATCTGATTAACAGTGACTTCAGAGACTAGGTAGCTCATAAAAATTGTCAATCACGCTGCCTTATTTTCTTGAGACACTCATTCTTGGAACCTAGCTGCCAGATGGTGAGGAAGCTAAGAAGCCAGCAGGGGGTGAGGGTGAGGGTGAGCAGGCCACCTGAAGCAAAACTTTTAGCTCCTGGCAGTCTGGTAAGGAGCAGGGACAAGCCATCATCCCCTTTGAGGCTTGTTCATGTCATAGACTTGTCAATAAAGTAAATGACTGTTATTTTCAGGCACTGGGTTTCAGGGTGAATTGCTACACAGCAATAAAAAACTGAAATAGCCAGACATGGTTGCCATAAGAATGGCAAGTTTGAGCCCTACCCGGCAACTTAATAAACAAACAAATAACAAAAACCCTGGGGATGTAGCTCAGTGTGAAGATCCTGGGTTCAGGCCCTGCTATTGCAAAAACAGAAACAAACAAAGGAACAAAATCTAGACATAATTGCCACATTTAACTCTCACAAAAATTCCATTAGGTAGATACCTCCTCCTTATAACTGTGGATACAGGAACTCAGAGGGCATAAAATACTTTCTCCAAAGAAACACAACTGGGAGATGAATCGGGATTCAAATCCAGGCCCAACTCAAACTCAGAGCTCCCAAAATGCTCTATCACACCCCACCTCTTCAGCTGCATGCACCACTGCACCCCTCACGTGGACCCTCACTTGAAACCATTACAGCTGCTGCAGGATTGGTGCCCACAGGCAGCCTCCCTCCCCTCTCTGGGGAAGGCTGCAGGGCTGCACCTCTCTGCTCGCATCCTGTCTGTTTCTACCTTCCATCTCTGTTCCTAGGAGAAAGCACTTCATGTCCTCTGAGCTCCTGAGCACCTCCAGCCCTAGCACAGACTACTACGTGGAGTTATGATGACAGCATCCTAGAAAGCTGGGCACAAGTCAGCCGCTTCCTTGTTTTTCTTTCTTAGTGTTATGGAAAGTATAGTCTCTGAATTAACAACAGCAGCAGCATCTGGGAGCATGTTAGAAAGGCGAGTTCTGTATATGGCTTTGTGACCCTGTACCACGACCTTGTTAAACCTGCTTGTGTGTTCTATAGATTATTTTTTGTAGATTTTTTTGTAACTCAATTAAGAAAAAAAGAAAGAAAGAAAGAAAGAAAGAAAGAAAGAAAGAAAGAAAGGCAGGCAAGTACTTAGCCCTGCCCCCAGACCTTCTGAACTAGACATGCTTAGGGCAGGGCGTGCTCAGGTAGGAGAGAACATCTGTCCTAAGCACTTCTATGGTAAACCTGTGGTCTCTGGAGTCTAATGTTTTCAGATGCAAACGACAGGAAACCAGTTCAAAGTGCTTAAGGGAAAAGGGAATGTACCGGCTTAAATACAGAGAAACCAAGAATGGTACTAGGAGCAATAACACCTCCAATGTGCCCCATCCCTCTTGGCCTCATCTTATATTTTCCTTCTATTGAATTTCTCCATGCAGCTATGGAAGGCAGGGAGAAGGGAAATGGTCTCAGAGAGCCCAAGCTTACACCACATCAGTTTATCAATCTACAAGGGACTAGAATTCATCTCGCTCCCAGGGTCTCTCTGTGAAGTCCTGGGAAAGGCTGTGATTAGCTCAGCTTGAGTACATGTGCAGTCATGTGACAGGCCATGAGAGCCTGTGCTCACCCAGGAGAGGCAGTGCCCTGTGGGATGCAGGTCCACCAGGACCACAAGGTGAGTAGGGGTAAATTCTACCCAAAAAAGGAGACGCTTCTCTAGGTGGTGGTGGTGGAGACAAGGAAGCACTATGTGTCCAAAAAAATCTAACAGCTATAACTCACTGAGGAACAGCTGACACCATGAGTATATCTTGTTCTTTGCTCTGCGGTATTGGAAGGGGTCTCAGTCCCATTCCATACGCAGTATGGTGGCTTCCAAAGACACTGTCCCCTGTGCACTCTATAATCCTCAGGATTTGCCTTGTGAGACAGGCAGAGCAGCAACCAGGATGGCCAGGTTGCAGATGTGAAAATAGAGGCAGTATGTCTCTAAAGGTTAAAGTCACCCTGGTAATTAGATAACAAAGGGAATTCAGACCCAGCAGCGCTACCTTGAACACCAGCGCCCCCCTGCTCACCCCTCTTGGCCTGTGCGTGCTCACCTCCACATGCAGAGGTGGAGCTGAGGTGCCAAGCAGATGCCGGGGAGACACTGCAGCAGAGAGCTTTATAATTTCACTAGTCAGAATCCTCCCTCAGCCCCCAGGCCAGCTAAGTGCACTTGGGCTAAGAAGGTACCTTCCCTCTCTGCACCTCAGATTTTCGCCTGTGAAATGGATCTGATGACACTTGCAGAACAGCCTTTGCTGTGGGACACCAAAGGAGAAAGAGCACTAAAATCACCGGCTGCAAGCCTTGTAAAGATGTACCACATCTCATTTTCCTTTGTTCCTGCCTAACAGGAACCAAAACACAACAAACCACTGTAACGTTTGAAAGCTACTTTGTGAATTTTATTTGGCTGTTTTAATTCTTCTTTTTGTAATCCTCAAAAGCACGGTGCTGACACTGATTTCAAAGGTCGGAGAACTTGCACTAAGACATGAAAGAGACCCTGTATTTCCGTGCTGGAAAGGACCCAGCTGAATGTCGGTGCCTGCTGTGGGCAGGGGCAGCTCTCAGAGGCTTCGCAACCCAAAAGCATCCTCAGCTCTGTGGCTCAGGGAGTTAATTTTGCCATTGGCATTGTGGTTGTTAACATAAGAAGCAAAAGATCTCTTCAATGGGTCAAGAACAGGATCAGAAAATAGGCAAGAGTTTAAACCAAAGTGTTAAAAGTGGGGGTGGATTTGTGTGTTACCATATATAATTAGATAGCTGGCAAGATGGATGTAAGTAAGGAGTGAGGAAGGGAAGGGAAGGAAGCATAGACTGTTAAATAAAGGTTTAGAAAATCTGTAAGTGCTGATGTGGAAAGACACCTAAAAGATATTATTGAATGAAAGATCTATGTGCACAAAAGTAGATTCTTGTTTTCTTCCTTCCTTCTCCACACCCCCCACCCTCACAGCCACCTTCTTTCTTTGAGCTTTAGTCAGAGAGTGACCAGTTGATCAATCACTAGATAGCTTATGTACATGAGGAGGACTTCTGGATATTTACCTGAAACTGTACCAGTGACAACCTCTACGAAGTGAGTATTAGCCAAGTGGCGGATGGGGTCTTTTCCTTTTCAGTCTATACTCTGGGACTATTTGAATTTTTTCTTTTTTTTTTTTTATAATAAAAACAAAGAAAGCAACTGTGGCTAAGGGCTGGGAGTGGAAGGCAGGCCCCATAGAGAGGTCATCCTGAGTTCAAAGCTGGATATGAAGGCAAGGTTACAGCCGGGGGAGGTGGAGCCAGGCCCAAGTGAACAAAGCAGCTCCTCCAGGGAGCCCTGACCTGGTGTCCACGGTGGAATGACAAATGGCCCTTCTGCCACCACCATGCAGAGCCAGGCTCACGGCTGTGATTCCTGCCGGAGGCTCTGTCTTTTCCCATAAAAGCTGCTCACTCTTCGGGGAAGCTGGGGACAAAGAACTGAATGATTCTGAGGAACTGTTTTGCCCAGGAAGGGGAAACATTATTTGCAGGTGAGTAGACTTTCCTGTCTCACTGCCCCGACCCTGCCCAAGTTCCATGTGCCATATTTGACAAATGATACTGGCTTTCCCTGGGCCTGATGCTGCATTTTAATGGACAAAGGCTGCAGGAGGCAGTGGAGAAGAGCTCCGTGCCTGTGGAGCCGAGCCCAGCCCTTAACTATGTCCACCAAAGACATGGCCATGGCTGCTCATGGGTCCTGCAGAATCAGACAGACCAGACTAAAAATCCAAGCTCTGGGATCCAGGGACACACAGCTTTGAGTCTCCCTGGACCCCTCCACTGGTGAGAGTCCACACAGACATTTCAGGTGTTTCTGGACATGAACTACAACATTTGTAGGGGTCAGATGAGGGACAAATTTGGCTAGTAGCCCAGGGTCCTCTTTGGCTAATTTGGTAGTTTTTCCACTTTACATAAAGATGCAGGCATATCCTTCTTTACTCCAAAGCAGCGATTCTCAAGGATTAGTTGCATCTGAGCCACCTCTTCCACCCTAGAACTTCTGACAGAGGAGACCAGAGCTAAGGGCTTTGAATTTATGTTCCTAAAAGGTCCCCTGTGCTACTGCTGCCTCACACTGTTACCCGATGCTCCAAAGGAACACACAGAGCAAACAATGACAAACAGCGCTGGATCCTTGACTTCTGGTATCCAGGTGGGTGAGGACCGTGGTAAGCTGGAGAATGTCCCCCCGCAGGGGGCTGCTAGGACAGTGTCCCAGAGGGCTACACAACACTGGAACAGCTGTGCGTGTGGTGTTCTTAGCTCTTTTGATTTCTTTTTTTTTTGCGAGGGGGAGAGTGAGATTAATAACAGTCAGATATATGGATTTTTCCGAGAAATCTTATTTTTGGTCATCGTTGGCAACTGTCTCTTAAGATTTTTAAAACATTGTGCAAGCCAAATAAAATACATCTGCAGACCAGATTCCTCCCTCTGGCTGCTGCACTAGAATACAGATAAGACTCCCACAGAAAAGAGGCAGGATCAGAGATCTCGGAGCCGGAGAGCCTCTGGGCCCTTTGTGTGTGTGGAGCAGGGTGTCGACCTGGCAGAGAGCCTCCCTAGCAGAGAGCCTATGCTTTTTTCCCATCCCCCAGGTCACACCTAGGGTCCTTCCCCCCACATTTGGCATTCCAGTCACACTCCAGCCTTGCAGAGTATACTTCTGAACACCCTTTCAACTAGGCCTTTTCTGATCTCTGTGCCTTAATGTACATGGTTTGCTCTGAAATGCTGTTATTTCCTTTTCCAATCTGCCCTAATTCTCACTTGTCCTTCAAGGGCCTACTCAGCTGTTACTTCCCTGAGACCTTCCCTTACCACTGCTTACAGTTCTGTGCATCTGGAGCCCCCTCGTACTCCCATCATGCACTAGGCTGCAAAAGCCCCAAAGTGTTTCTCTCTCCTTCACTGACCTGGGCATTCAGGAGGCCTTGTGTGTACTGGCTGAGTTCAGGGCCTGGTGTGGAACAGGAATGGAATAACATTTATCAGACACTGGTTTCTTGGCCTTGGTTTTTCTCTCTTTTCTGTTTGCCTGCCTCCTTCTTGTTTGCTTCCAAGCCTCAGCTCAGACTTACTCGCTGTGGGAACCCTCCCTGGCCTCTCAGACTAAGATAGGGAGCTCCCCAACTACCCTTACATCACTCCATGAGGACATAAGTCTTCTCAGTAATAGGGGCTGCAAAGACAGAGGATGCATCCTGCAGTCTTTGTAGGACCCAAAGGAGAGGAAATGAACAAAACGAGGACTAAATGCTCCAAGGGGAGAATGTAAGTCCTGTGACATGCTGTGAACAGTCCTGCCCCCTGTCCCTAGTTGGTAGGTACTGACCATGCAGGGCAGAAGGCATAGTGTTAAAAGTAATCTTTGACAATCACTTCTTTCAGGACATCTGGGAATCTTCTGAAACCTGAGCTAAGGTGGCCTATTAGCATCCAGGTCTCCTCCTGGGCAAGCTCCATGATTATATTATCCCATACCCACCCCCAGCCATTCTCGTGGCAGCCCAAGCCATACACTATCCATCAGGCAGCCCAGAGAAGGGCTTCTCTGCACTGCAGCAGCCAAGGGAAGTCTAGACAGAGAAGGGCCAGGGCTTTCCCACCTCCCAGCAGGCAACGAGGTCAGTGAGTGACCATCTACTGGGAAGTGGGCCTCCCTGAGTCCTGGAGCACTGAAGGGGACCAAGAGACCCAACTTAGTTTGTCCTAGTTCATCGAGTTTGTCCCAAGCTATGGTACTGAGTTCAGAAATGAAGGTGGGCATTACTCCTTCCTTTGTGTACAAAGTTCTCCCTTCACTTCCTTTTTCTTTTCCAGTTAAGTGCAGAAGAGACTTCCTTTAGAAATCTGCAGTCCCCTCTTCTGGATGGTCATACAATCTCCAGTCCTGACCCCATAGCTACCTTTGTCACCCCTGCACACACCATTGGCACTGTTTGTGTATCTGTCTCTGTCATAAAGACCACAGTATGCCCAGTGGCTAACTCAGACCTTCTGCCACTCAGTGAACCTCCCCAAGGTCACACAATCAGAAATCCTGTATATAAAGCAGGGTTGGAAAGTGCACTGTGAATATTAAGTGAAATAATGTGAAATCTGAACAGTGCCTGGCACATAGAAAACACTTAATATTCACCAGTATTAGGAGGTGGTCAACAAATGTTTCTGGGTTTACTGGACTAAGGAAGGAACAAAAGCATGAAAGTGATTGGCCAAGTACAAGCTGGCACATTCAGAGTTGCAGTGACCCCACACGGACATTTGATGTATTCTGATAGCACCCAAAAGTGAGCTGGGGATGAGGATTGTCCTCCTAGAGCACAGTCCTTTGCAGTGGACAGACAGCAAGCCAGGCAGGGAAGAGAAAGACAGAGCCTGTCTGAAGGCCTCCACTCCCACTTCAATTGAGAGGCCTTGAGATTTGAAAGGCACGATGCAACATGTCATTTCCCTCCAGTGTTTCTCTCATCGGCCATCCCTCCAAGGACACTCCTTGCTGACTCCTTCCCATTCCCATCATTCCAGACAGTACTCAGATACCGGTCCTGACTGCCTTCCCTTCTGATGAATAAATAAGGTGGGGGATGAGTTGTCCTTATTCCCAGACAGAGCACATCAGCCACTCTCCTCAAGAGCTCAGCTATCCCTTCTGCAAAGGCTCTTCAACAGGGACCCTGGGCAGACCGATCTTGTAAGTCTCTTTCCTTCTCTGGGCCTCAATCACTGAACAGCAGGAGTTCTAATCCCTCCCTCACTAGGCAGTGGTGTATAATGACTGGCACAGCGGCCAGAGTGAGTAGCAGACCCATCATAAAGACCTCTGCCAAATGGTGGGAGGGCCGTGTGATAAGCAAGGCAGCTACTGGGCTGAACCTAAACCAGCTCTGGACCCAAGACCATGACAGGAAGACAGAGAGTGCCCTGACCTCTCAGCGCCCCAGGATGTTGATGGAAGCCTGGGGCTGACCTTCCAGAGTCTGCTGTGGTTGCACTAATTGGGGTCTCCTGGTCATCAGTTTCCCACTCTTGGGAAATGAATGGCTCAGCGTCCCTCCCTCCCCCACAGCTGCTTCCTCTGCCTGGGCAGTGGGGACACTGACCTCCCGAGTAGGTGCTGGTCAAAAGGGCCACAGGAAGTGGTCAGAGGGCCACAGTAGAGACCAAGCTGACCCTGCTTGTTACAGCTTACACTTCAGAGGGGTTCCCTGTATTTGTTTGTTTCTTTCTTCCCCTCTGTCTAAAGCCAGAGGAGAACAGAGACCACTTGGTTGTCTGGAATTCCAGTCTGCCCTTCCTCAATGGCACTACTCTGGTCATGTGGTCTCTCTGAGACTGCTTCTTCATCTGTAAAATGGGCAAACTCCCAGCTGCCTCAAAGGCTGCGTGGGGCTCTGGTGAAGTTACACGAGGAAAGATCCTGGCAGCGAGCCTGCATACAGCAGAGACTCACTCAGCAAACCGCAGCCTGCATAACCGTCCCATCTGGTTTGGTCTGGTCCCCTGCGTGGTGCTGCCTACTCTGGGACTGGGAGTAGGAAGAC